>PVHX01007878.1:0-87749 GCA_004024805.1 Geosciurus inauris
TGGTACCAGGGATTGAACTCAGGGGCACTCGACCCCTGAGCCACATCCCCAGCCCTATTTTGTGTTTTATGTAGAGACAGGGTCTCACTGAGTTGCTTAGCGCCTCGCCATTGCTGAGGCTGGCTTTGAACTCGCGATTCTCTTGTCTCAGCCTCCCTAAGTGCTGGGATTACAAGCGTGAGCCACCGCGCCCGGCTTAGAATTTGGATTTAGATTTAGGTCATTCACAGACTGACTCTATGGAACTCTAGAAGCAACACAATACAAAGTAGTAAACTAGCGGATCATGCCGGTTGCTCTAATGTAAACCACATCAAAATTCTGAAAAGCAGTTCGACCGACAAGACCATTCATTTCCTTAAAAAACAACTATACTGGGGCTGAGGCTGTAGCTCAGTGCTGGAGCGCTTGCCTCGCTTGCGTGAGGCACTGGGTTCGATCCTCAGCACCACATAAATATAAACAAGTAAAATAAAGGTGGAAAAAATACAACAACATTATAAAAAAAAAAAAAACTGCACTATTCTAGTTTCCCCGATAGTCAGAATTGAAGCGGTATATTCAAATTTTGTATTTTAAAAAAATATTTATACATCGCTAGCTTTATCCAGTAATTAAAGCTGCGATTTTTATAAACCCACCCTCATACTAAAATTCACCTTAGGCCTTAAATATCCTCGCCTCTCCGGTGCCCGCAGAAGGCTCGTTTTCACACGTGTTTTGCAAAGGAGACAAAGTAGACCTTGCAACAATCTATTTCCCACCCCCACGAAGATTTCAATCAATTTTCGACCCACAAAAATCTCTCCACAAAAACTTACCTGCAGCGCATACAGCTATCAGCTGTTTCCCCAGGGCCTCTGGGGATGTGGCAACTGCTTTAGGGCATTCTAGGCATAAAACCATCCGGTCAAACCAACAGCCGTTTCAGGAGAACCAAAATACAGACTCGAGGTGGGTCTGCATGAAATACCCACCACCTACCGACGCCTGCGGCCACGAATCACCGAACGACGTGAAAACAGCGACAGCAGAGCTGCTGGCCCTGCCCAAGACGCCCGAGAGCGGGGAGGGAGCGGGCCGAGGAGCACCGCCGGAGGCCGGCGCGGCCGCACGGGGCCCCGCAGCGCCCGACGTCGGTGGGACCCGCCCCGCCGTGCCCAAGGCCCGCGGCCCGCGGCCCGCGCCGCTACACCGAGACGCCCGCAGCGACCGCCCGCCCGCCGGCCCGCCTCACCTCCGCGGAGAATCGAGGGCAGCCGCGGCTCCCGGGCGCGAGTGTGGCCGCCGCCTGCGGACTCCGCTGGGGCTGGGCTGGACCCCCGGCTCCGCCCCCGTCCGCCGCGCGCACCCTGGCCGCCGCCGCGGCCCGCCCGGCCCCTCCGCCCTTGCTCGCCCCCACCGCCCGAGCTGGGTGCGGCCTGCGGCGCCGCAACCCAACGACGCGCCTCCCCATTGGCCCTGCGTGCGCCGCCACCGCCCAGCATCGCTCCCTGCTATTGGAGAGACTAGGGGCGGGCCCTTGGAGGGCGGGGCCTCGCGGCGGCGCGGCGGCACCGAGCGGGTCGCGCGGGCGGCGGTAGTCGTGGCCCAGCCGCGCGACCTCCAGGAACCGCGGGGCCCTCCTACTGTCCGCTGTGCGGCTAGCTGTGGGGCCTGCTGCGGCCCGGCCACTCGACGTGCAGGCGGACCCTAGCGCCCGGCAGGCGGGTGGGCCCCCCGGCAGGCTTGGGGCCGAGCTGGCGTCAGGGTGGGGTCGGGACAGCGTGGCCTGCGGGCCCCGATAAGGCCGCTCGGACGGAAAGGCCCGCTAGTTGCGATGCCAAGCGCCAGGCACCCCGCGGAACCAGGAAACGAGCCCGCGGCGGCCATTGGCAGGGCCGTGCCCCGCGGTGACCCGACCGGCACCTTCCGCACCCTGCTCCTCGTTGTCTCGGCGAGTCCCCGCCGGCGGGGCTCTTGTTCCCTGCACAAGAAGCCAACCCAGGCCCCTGCTGCTGGGCCAGGAGGCCGCCTGTGGGTTACGCCAGCGGCCCCTATTCTAGGCACATGCTCCTGCCTGCTGGCTTTCCTCAAATGACATGGACCCCAATTCTGTCCCTTCACTTCGACTCCCTAGCGTCCAGTGAAATGGTCTGGCTGCAGGAGGCTTGGGACGTGGCTCAGGGCAGAGTGCTTGACTGGCGTCCCAGAGCCCCTGGATTCCATCCCCTGCCCCACAACAACACAGAGGTGCTGAAGGAAGGAGGGTGGGCAGAAGATGGAAGGGCACGCCAGCTAGAGACATGGAGACCCTAAACAAAACGCGTAAAGGTGGAAAATACAACGGGTAGAATTGGTAGGTTAGACGCAAAAGATTCCTAACCGGGAACACAAGGAGAAAGGAACTAAAACAGAAAAGAAGCTGGGAAAGATTGAACTGCGAGTTTTAGGACAACTTTATGGGGCCTAATATATTCCCTGAAAATGGTGATGGCAGTTGGAAGAAATATTTAAAGATACAAACCCACAGATTAAGAAGCTTAAAAAAGTGACTTCTAGAATTCTACTGGGCTCCATTAGAAATGGAATTTTCCATGAAACATCAAAACTAACTGAGGCAGCTGGGTGCAGTGGCTCACACCTTTAATCCCAGCACTTTGGGAGGCTGAGACAGGGAAATTGCGAGTTCAAAGCCAGCCTCAGCAATGGCGCGCTAAGCAACTCAGTGAGACCCTGTCTCTACATAAAACACAAAATAGGGCTGGGGATGTGGCTCAGTGGCCGAGTGCCCCCGAGTTCAATCCCCAGTCCCTAAATAAATAAATACATAACTCTGAGGCACGAACCACCTGTCATAAGCTGAGTTTGACTACCAAGTCATAAGGTCAGGTTTGGATCCAGGATTGGATTCAAACAGGTGCAGAGAGGTCTAGGCCCCATTGTCACCCACCACAGTCCAGTGTCACTCACTTCATACATGTTATGGCACACTGACAGAAGAAGAAAAGGAAAGTGGGCTCGGTACATTGGTGGCGTGAGCTGAAAATGGCTGCTGCTGCTGCCTCTGCTTATGTCCTGTTCAGCGGCTCCACTGAAAGTAGTTAGGAGAAGACCCCAGTTAGCAGAGCTCCCTGGAGTGATCACGGTCATTCCCCTCACTGGTTGGTCAGTATCCTGGAAGTTAGAGGAGGAAGTCTGAGGAGGAAGCACCTGGATGGGAGTTGGCACTAAGGATGCAGGTCTGCATTTCATGTTACTATCCATTGGCACATCTAGGCTCTCACACCCAAGCAGGCAGAATGGCACAGCCAGTTAGTATCAGCCTGCCTCTGTCCTCTGCTGCTGCAGCTCTGGAAGAGTGCCCTTGGGTTCAGTCCCTAGTGCTGCAAGAGAAAAACAGGAGTTTGAACAAATTTGTAACAGGTGTTCTTATCAGCATTGTTCACCATAGCCCGAGGATGGAAGCAACCCACGTGTCCACTGAATGGTAAATGGATAGACAATGGAATACTATTCAGCCTTTAAAAAGGAGGAACTTCTTGGGCGGGGGTTGTAGCTCAGTGGTAGAGCGCTTGCCTAGCATGTGTGAGGCAGTACGTTTGATTCTCAGTACCAAAATAAATAAAGATAAATAAATAAAATTTAAAAGTAAGTAAAAATAAAGGTTCATCCACAACTAAAAAATATATTTAAAAAAAAAGGAAATTCTCATACATGGAATAACACAGATGAACCTTGAAGACATTATGCTAAATGAAGCAATCCACTCACAAAAGGAAAAATGTATGATTCCACCTGTGTGAATATAAAGTACAAGTAGTTAAAGACAAGACAGAGAAAGCAAAATGGTGGGTGCCCAGGGCTGGGCATGGGAGTGGGGAGTTAGTGTTTAATGAGAGTTTGTTTGGGAAGATAAAATTTCTGGAGATGGATGGTGGTGATGGTTGCACAGTGTGAGTGTACTTAAAGCCACAGAACTGTGTACTTGGAAATGACAAGTGATCCTTTTTATGTTGTGTGGATCTCACCATTTCAATGCTATCAAAATTTACCTTCTCTTTCCAGCTACAAAAAATAAAAAAGAATCCTATCTAAGATAGGAGTTAAAGGGGCTGTGGCTGTGGCTCAGTGGTAGAGCGCTTGCCTAGCATGCGTGAGGCACTGGGTTCGATCCTCAGCACCACATATAAATAATAAATGAATAAAATAAAGATCCATCAACAACTAAAAAAATTTAAAAAAAAAAAAGATAGGAGTTAAAAACCACAAATGATGCACAATATATATGAAACCATGAAGGAGCTCAGTGAAGGCAAGTTCACCCAAGGACCTGTGCTGTGCAGGAGGAGACTTACTGGTTTACTGCAGAATTTGTAAGAAGGGTGGGGGTGTGTGACTTTCGAACTAGGAGAAAGGGAAATGGAATGATTTTTTCAAAAGTTGTTCAATCTAAAAATATGGAAGAAAATAGATAGAAAAAGAAGCAGGTGTGGTGGTGTGCCCCTGTAGTCCTTACTATTCAGGAATGGAAGCAGGAGTTCAAGACCAGCCTGAGTAACAGAGACACCCCATCTCAAAAAAAAAAAAAAAAGAAAAAAAGAAAAAACATAAGGGCTGGGGATGTAGCTCAGTGGCGGAATATTTGCCTAGCATGCACGAGGCCCTGGATTTGACCCCAGCAATGCAAATAAAATAAACTAATAAGTTTAATTACATTAAATACAAATAGATAAAGTACTCTAATTAAAAGATAAGATAGGGGCTGGGATTGTAGCTCAGCGGTAGAGCGCTTGCCTTGCATGCGTGAGGCCCTGGGTTCGATCCTCAGCACCACGTACAAAGCAATAAAATAAAGACATTGTGTCCATCTACAACTAAAAAAAAAAAATATTAAAAAAAAAAAAAAAAAAAAAAAAAAAAAAAAAAAAAAAAAAAAAAAAAAAAAAAAAAAAAAAAAAAAAAAAAAAAAAAAAAAAAAAAAAAAAAAAAAAAAAAAAAAAAAAAAAAAAAAAAAAAAAAAAAAAAAAAAGATAAGATACATCTTATATGCTATTGACAAACAAAAAATAGGTAAAATTAAGAAAATAGACCAAAGGAATATAAAGACTAAATGACTATTACAATAGACTAAAGGAATATAAAGTTCTAACAAAGCATACTTAACAAAAAGTGAGCAACATCAAACTAACAAAATTATGAAATCCTATTGGCAAACCTGAAAGAAGACACAGATGGATAGAGATAGAGCATATTCACGAATCTGAAGACTCAAGATTGTAAAGTTGTCAATTTTCCTGAAGCTGATTCACAGCCATATTGTATTTCCAATCAAAATGCCAACTGGGGCTGGGTGCCACGGTACACGCCTATAATCTCAGCAACTTGGGAAGCTGAGGCAGGAGGATTGCAAGTTTGGGGCCAGCCTCAGTAATTTAGCAAGACCCTCAGCAACTTTGTGAGAATCTGTCTCAAAATTTAAAAAAGGACTAGGGTTTGGCTCAGTGATAAAGCACTCTCCGGGTTCAATCCCCAGTACTACCAAAAAAAGAAAAAGAAAAAAAAAAAGCCAACTGGATTGTTGCTATTGGAATGTACAAGTTAGTTTTAAAATTTACAGGGGGCTGGGCCAGGTGTGGTAGCACATGCCTGTAATCCCAGAGACTCAGGAGGCTGAGGCAAGAGGACTGCAAGTTCAGAACCAGCCTTGGCAACTTAGTGAGGACCTAAGCAACTTAAGAAGAGCCTGTCTAAAAACAAAAAATAAAAAGGACTAGGGATGTGGCTCAGTGGTAGAATGCCCCTGAGTTCAATTCTCAATGCTGAAATAAAAACAAAATTGGTATCTTGAGCCCACAGGGTAGCACAGGCCAGAAATACCAGTAACTCAGGATGAACTCCTGGTTCTGAAGCAGGAGAATTACAAGTTCAAGGCCAGCCCCAGCAACTTAGCCAGAATTTGTCTCAGGATTAAAAAATTTAAGCTGGGTGCAGTGGCACACACCTATAATCCCAGCCTTTTTGGAGGCTGAGACAGGTGCTTTGTGAGTTCAAAGCCACCCTCAGCAAAGGCAAGGCACTAAGCAGCTCAATGAGACCCTGTCTCTACATAAAACACAAAAAGCCGGGCACGGTGGCGCATGCCTGTAATCCCAGCACTTAGGGAGGCTGAGACAGGAGGATTGCGAGTTCAAAGCCAACCACAGCAACGGCAAGGGGCTAAGCAACTCAGTGAGACTAAGCAACTCAGTGAGACCCTGTCTCTACAGAAAACACAAAATAGGGCTGAGGATGTGGCTCAGTGGTCAAGTGCCCCTGAGTTCAATCTCCAGTACCAAAAAAATAAAAATAAAAGAAGAATGGCCAATAGACACTTCATGGACAAGATTGATGGACACTTGAATAGACACTTCATGGACGAGATTGAAATGGCTAAGAAATACATGAGAATGTTCTCAATCTCATTAGCAATAGCTAAATGCAAATGAAAGCCAAAATGTATACACACACCAGATTGGTGAAAATGGAAAGTCTGGTAGCACCAAGTGTTGGCAGGGATGTGAAGCCAAAGAAATTCTTTTCCTGCTGGTGAACTAGAACAGTATCCTGAAACAACAGTGAAAGATCCTCATGCCCTGGAGAAACTCAAGCTCCTGTGCATGAGACAGATAGGACCGCTGCAGCATTTGTGATTTCCCCAAATGGGAAACAACCCCGTGCCCATGCACAGTAAGACGGATCTGTGAGCCACCGGAGTCTTGCAAGGGAACAGTGTGCACCACAGCTGGAACAGACTGAGCAACGTGAGGAAACCTCACACAACCACAGGCCCAAGGAGCCAGAGGCCAAAGCTCACCTGCACGATTCCATTCCATAAAACACAAAGGCAGGAGAGGGCTAGGGTGGGAGCATAATTAGTGGTGAAGGCTTTTCAGAAAAACAGGAACACAGACTTACCTAAGTGGGGGCAGAGGAGGTGGTGCTGGGACACGGAGGCCACACGGTGCGGGGCTGTTTCCTGGAGGCTGCACAGATCATGACCATGGGTTGGCTGTACATTTCTGTTTGCTTTTCTGTATATTTTATTCCACAGGAAACAAAGGGGGAAAGGAGTTGCCTCAGCTTGGAACAGGTCAGGCGTGGCCAGGGATGAACCAGGGAGCGATGTCAGAGCGGCTGTCAGGCAGCCTCCCAGGCCTGCGGTTTCCTGCAGAGCTCACTCAGGTCTGAAGAGAGGGCAGATGGCGTCTCCAGAGTCTCCCTCTAGCAAATGGTTGGACAGGAATCTGAAGAGGGGTCACCACCTGCACACACTGCTTGGTGGCGAGACAGCCTTGAACACGTTCAGGAGTGCCTGTGCCCTGGCCTCCAAAGGCAAGCTGCGTCCTCCCCTGCCACCAGATGGAGGGAGGCTGCAGGATATATGTGCCATGAGTTCCAAGAGGCTCATGGCCAGAGACGGGCTGGGCCCCCCTCCCCCCATCTCCCATTTGGTTGAAGTCTCCGTTCCGCCCATCTTCCTAGTGTGACCTTGCTGTCTCCAGGGCTTTGGTCACTCTCAAAAGGCTCTTTCCTGGGGCTGGGATTGTAGCCCAGTGGTAGAGCACTTGCCTCGCATGCGTGAGGCCCTGGGTTCGATCCTCAGCACCACATACAAAGCAATAAAATAAAGACATTGTGTCCATCTACAACTAAAAAAATGCTTAAAAAAAAAAAAAAGGCTCTTTCCTTCTGCGCCTCAGGCTGTCTGTCTCACTGAGCACTGGGGCTCTGTGCCTTGGCCACTGCCCTGTCCTCCCTTCCCTTCTACTCAGAGCCACCCCACCTAGCCTGGAATGCAGGACCTTTGGAGCTGTAGTCTGAGCCCCTACCAGCAGGGGGCACACCCCACAATGTGACCCAGAGTTGAGAGCTGGGGTGGGAACTGGGAGCAACTCAGACCTCTTCTGTGAGAGGCCTCTTCTGATTTTCAGACTGTCTCTAGAGCTGGGTGTAGCTCAGCAGGAGAGCATTTGCCTAGCATGTGAGGTCCTGGGTTCAATTCCAGCACTGCAAATAACAATAATAAAATAAAAAAGAAGTCACACACCTGTAATCCCAGCACTTAGGGAGGCTGAGACAGGAGAATCGCGAATTCAAAGCCAGCCTCAGCAATGGTGAGGTGCTAAGCAACTCAGTGAGACCCTGTCTCTACATAAAACACAAAATAGGGCTGGGGTGTGGCTCAGTGGTTGAGTGCCCCTGAGTTCAATCCCCAGTACCAAAAAAATAAAATAAATTAAAAAGAATCTCTCTTTTAACCATAAATGTCTCAGTTAAAAAAACAGAAGGCAGGGCTGGGATTGTGGCTCAGTGGTAAAGCGCTTGCCTCGCATGTGGGAGGCACTGGGTTCGATCCTCAGCACCACATAAAAATAAATACAATAAAGATATTAAATAACAAACAAAAAAAACCCAGAAGGCAAAGGGGGCTCATCACACCACAGATCGACTGTGGGAAACACAACCAGGCTTAATCCTTGGCTTGGGGACCTTCCAAAAGTGCCTGGGTCCCTTTCCCAAGTCATAGCACACATCCCGATGGTGGGCAAGACAGTGACCCTCTCTGAGTCCCCATGTCTGAGTAGAATGGGGAGGTGGGGCTGCTGCAAGGGCAGGGCCTAGGCCTCCCGATGCCCACCCCCACAGCCTGGGACCACAGGGCAAAGCAGTGAGGCAGGAGCAGTTGCCCAGAGTGCTGATCCCCTTGGAGTCAGGGAACCAGGCAGGGGCAAGCTCTGGGCTGAGAGCAGAGAGGTGGTGATGGGCTGACAGGACAGTGAGCGTTCATGCTGGGTCTTGAACTTGGCCTGACCGCAGTTCTCTGTACTGTCAAGTGGGACTAACAGAAGCTGCTTCTTCAAGCAAATTATGTCAAGTCCCCAGCTCAGCACCTGAAATGTAGGTCACCTGAGAGTGGCACCCATGTCCCCCAGCCCCGTGCATGGAATAGAACATTCATCACAGGTGTCAAGAGAGCAGGAACCCTTTAGGGCCCCTTCCTCATGCTGGAGGACCAAGATTGGGACCCCTCCACCACTCACATTTGCTCTCTTGTAAATGAAGCCCTGGGCCAGGTGCAGTCGACAAAGGTGGGCAGCTGTGCCAGGAGGCCCACAGCCCAGGAGGCAAGGAGAGGCTAGGCCAGGCCTGAGGTGGAGATGGGCCTTGGGCAGCCATAGGCTCAGCTGTTCAACCAGCCAGTAGGACCCATCACCTAGCTTGGTGCCCCAGGACCCTCAAACCTTCAGCCCAGGTTTTGTTTTTGAAAATATATTCTAGCCACTGAGCTGGCTCCAAAAGTAGGTGTTCTGTGGCACAACACCAGCCAGCAGATCCCCAGGCACCACTAGAAGGTGCTCTCTGATCAACCCCCTATGTTAAACTTCACAGGACTGGAAACTGTAGCCACAGTGGGGAGTGGTGTTCCTAATGGCGTTCAGGGCAGACTGCACTAAGAATTCCAACTGTAGAGAGGAGGACTGGCCAGTTTCCCAGAGATGGTTCAGAATACCAAAAGCTCCCTGTGTACCAAACTGGACCTGTGCTCCTGTGTTCTCACTCCTCTCCCAGGGGAGGGCTGAAAAGGAAACTCCTGCAGAGGTGGACACCCGGCTCCAGGAAGCAGCGGCAGCTGACATCCACAGGGCCTGTGTCCCACTGGTGCCCTGGGGTTGGAGCCTCCCACACCTGGTGACCCAACTCATCCAGGAGACCACAGGCCCCCATAATACAGCAGGGGTTGGGGGACCCAAACAGCCATCTCTGGACAGTCACTGGCTGGTGGCACAGTGCAGTCAACTTGGGTTTTACCTGTCAACCTTCTGCCCCAATATGAAGGGAATCAGGGACAGATAGATGATCCTGGGGCCCTGAAGCCCTGACTCCCAGCTGTGTTTGTTTTCACAAAAACCCAGCCTGGAAGGCTGTGCGCAGGAGCAGGGCCTGCAGAAACGGTACTGACCAGGGCTGCACCTGAGCTGGGTGTTGACCAGAGGACTGGGGCGTCTGGATAGCATCTTTGTCCCCGCCCCTCTTTGGCCTACTCAGAGGCAACTCCTCCTGCCCGTCATGGGCATCATTTCCTCCAAGAAGTCTTCCTGGAGCACCTGTGAGGTTCCAGCTCCTGACTGCTGCACACCCCACTGTCCTGGGTGCTGCCCTGCACCTCACATCCAGCTGTCCCCTGGCTGGACTGTGAGCTTGGCCAACCTGAGCCTGGGGCCTGTTCACAGTGCACCCGCTCCAGCACAGGGCCTGGCACACAGGAGGCACTCGATAGCCATCTGTCAATGCAGACAGTGAGCCGACTATAGGTGTGGAGGCCCTTTAGCTCTGCGGCCCCACTGGGCATGACCCACGGGAACAGTGGAGGCTCCAAGCCAAGACTGCCCCAGCTGGATCTTCACCTGTGACCAGTTGTGCAACCTGGCAAGTTGCTTAGTGACCTGTGTTTTAGCACACAGGGAAACCCCCTTTTTGTGCTCCCCACCTGGACATGGGTGGGCATGCAGTAAGCTGACTACCCACTCCTTCCCAATCAAGGCTTGGTCACTGAGGCAAAGATCATCTCTGATTTATTGGGAGGCAAAGACCCCTCCTGGAGCCTGCGTCTTATTCTTCCGGGGAGAGTCTAGGGCCAGCCCCAGCCCCTACCCGACCACCCCAGCCCACTGCAGGGTGGTGTGCTGTGGGACCAGATTTCCAGTCCTTGAAGCCCAGGCAGGGTTTGGCCCTGGAGCCTGGCTTCCTGGGAGGGAGGGGGAGGGGTTGTCAGCTTGGAGAGACGTGCAGAGTCCTCTGGAGCTGGGTCCTGGTCCAGCCCGGAACCCAGCTGCTGGGTGGGGCCTGACCAGATTCACAAGGCGTCTGAGTCCCCACATCAAGCACAGCCTCACTCCAGCTCATCTTCCCACGCCTGCGAGGCTCCCTCCGTGTGGTACAGGGTCGTGGCCCCCTGGCTGCTTCTGCCCAGCTGCCACACAGGGTAGGTGTCACCTGGGCCCAGCATAGCCATATGGGTGCTGAAGCAGCAGGCTCTGGTGGCTGGGCAGCACGTGGGTGTGGTAGTGCTCCACCATGCTGCCCACACTCACGAACAGGACCTCGCCCTCCAGGTAGAACTTAGAGTCCTGCGGGGCGGAAGGCAGCAGGGTCAGTGGGCCCAGCTCCCCACACTGGGCCTGTCTCCCTGTCCCAAGCCCCGGGTGTAAAACGAGGCGGGCAGCAGGACAGTGGGGCCTGCTCCTGCCAGCCGTGCTCCCTGCTTGCACGTAGGCTGTACTCCCCAGGTTCTGCCACGTTCTCCCACCCCAAGGACCCATGTGGAGCCTGCACACAGGCACTCCAGGCAAGATCTGTGAATGAACCAGCTCCTCCAGGGTCCCTAAGGACAAAGCTGGGCAAGGAGAAGGCAGGCTGCGCAGTGGGGAGAGAGGGCTGATGCCCCGAAGTGCCCCTCAGTTCATGTGCTGCGCGGGCGCTGGCCAAGCCCTGGGCCCAGGGTCCCCATCCCACCTTCAGAGCCCCTCACCTTCTCAAAGATGCGGTAGTTCCTCACTTTGTTAGAGGATTCGTCCCACACAACCAGAACCTACAGGAAGGAAGTGTCAAATAGATGTCTCACCAGGGGCTGCAGGACCCACCTCGGGAGTCACAGGGTGTGGGCAAGACCGTCAGGCCTGGGTGCTGAAGCCCTTGGGAGGGAGGTGGGAGGGGCTGCAGGCACCCTGCCCAGCTGGGATCACCTGAGCAGGGGCTCCTCCTGCCCTCAGCCTCTGGTGAGAACTGAGCCGCAGAGCAGGTACCCAGTCCACCAGCACCCACCTCTCTCCGACACACAGGGTGAGCACAGCTCAGTGACATGGAACAGCACACACTTGACAGGCACAGGCATGAGGACCCACCTGCCATTCCCACTGCCCAGTGGCCTCCCCTGACCATCTGGGTATGCAAACCCCAGCTCATCCCTAGGGTCCTGGCAGCCTAGCCCTCCCCTCCCCTCCACAGCCCTGCTAGAAAGCAGCTAGCAGGGCCTCCCATCTCTAGAGGGCATCTAGCTCCAGAGAACAGACGGGGTGCTGGTGGGGCCCTGCAGGATTCAGTCACAATGCCAAGAGGCTGAGTGGGGAGGTAGCCTATAAACCATGGAACTCTGGGCCCCCATCAGCTGGGTGCAGAGGGCCAGAAAGCCCCCATGGTGACCCACCTTTCCTGACTTGGTGGAGGAGTTCCGGATGCAGTACAGTCCATCCTGGGGCTCTCCCCGGGGGCTCGTGGCTTTGAATAGCCTAAAATAGAACAGCATGTTGGTGGCCCCCTCCAGCCCCACCCCTGCAACTCGGCTTTCTGGGCCTCGGTCCTGAGACCAGTGGCTGCCAAGAGGCCAGGAGAGCCAGTGGGAGGGGACAGAGCTGAGGGTCCCTCAGGCTTCCTGCTGCATCTGGGACCATGTGCTTGGTTGAGTGACTGTCCAGAGGGTGAGAGGGGAACTGAGAAGCAAGGCACCCACACCTCACCCCTGTGAGCACGGTGGTGCTTCACACTGACCTCTCCACTTCGCAGGACTCCGTGGTGTTGATAAAGACCGAACTGGGCAGTGGCACCTGGAGAGGCCAACAGGGGTGTGTGTAGAGAACCGGGTGACCCCCACCACCTCTTCCCCAAACAGCTGCTATCCAGGCTCTGCAGGGTCCTGCCCCTCAGCTCCACTGTCCCGAGGGCTCTGCTCAGGAGGCCAAGGGGCGCCCAGCCTGCAGCTCCCCGCCCTCCCTCCACTCGGTCTTGCCTTCTCGTAGTCTTCATCTGAGTCCTCCCCGCCCGTGTCAGCCTGCGAGGGTTGTCGTGGCTTTTCAAAGGAAAAGCTCCTGAAACTCTGCCCATCAGGGGGTGATCGCCTGGCAGGACAGGAAGGCAGACCACGTCACTCTCCCACCGCCTGGCTGCCCTGTTCCCCTGCACACGTGACCCCCATGGGAGGGCAGAGAGCAGCATCAGAATCCACGGTGTCCCAGCCCCAAGGCCACAGGTCCAGGACCAGGCTCCAGAGACAGTGCTCACTGCCTGAGGCCTGGAAGCTGAGGAGGAGGTCAGGGCCAGTGGGTCCTGGGCACTCGAGCTCAGATGTTTCCAGTGGACGAGTGCACAGGTCACACTGGGGACCCAGCTCTGCTGCTGGCTCTGTGACCTTGGCCAAGTCACATTCTTCTTACAGCCACAGGGGAATAGATGGATGTGAACAGGCTGAACAGTGCAGTCTGACCCCAAGGGATGCTCACATTAAGAGCCCTGCACACCCCACAGGTGGTCAGGTAGTCCTTCTCAGCCAAACCTCCAGGGTTTTAGGGGAACCAAGGAGGCCCACCTGGCCTGAAGACCATGAGGATATGCCAGTTCAGGCTGCTGGCTGTGGGTGAGGCTGAGTCCTGGACAGTCGCCCACAGCCCTCACCAGACTTAGGTCTGGGCACAGTGACTGACAACTGAACACGAGATCGTGAGAGAGAATTGCAAATGCGCAAGGGGTCTCCCAGGAGCTTGCCCGCCAGCGGCAGGGGTCTCAGGCATGCTAACACACCTGAGGAGGGGGTTAGCCAGTCAGGGCACCCTTGTGAGGCTCATCCCTGTGGCTCCCAGGGCCTTTACCCACCAAGTAAGGTACAAAGCCCAGCTTGGGTCCCAGACACCTTTGACCAGGGGCCATTGGTGACCACATGGGAGTAGGGGACACTGGCCCAGCGCTACCAGTGACAGGGCAGAAGCACTGCCAGCAGGCCTCCAGGCTGACTCACAGACATGCTCCACACCGCAGGACTTCCCAGTGGGAAGGACACAAAGACAGCTCTGGAGCCCGGGGACATGCCCAGAGCCCCAGGACCGGGACTGCGGACCATGGACGCATGCTGGCCTGGTGGCGCAGAGCCGCCTTCCCTTCACCCAGCCCAGGGCAGGCCATCGCCCTGGCCCCCCACCTAACCCTGGAGGCTGGCTGAGGGCACGACAGCAGCTGCAAGAGGCCTGAGTCCTCAAGGCCACGCTGACCACTGACCCTGGAGCTGCTGGCTCCAGGCCCACTGCCCTAGGCCAAGGGTTCCGCAAGAGCAAGGCAAGCATCACCTGCAGCTGGGGTTGGCCAGCCGCAGGGGAGGCCGCTCTGTCTACACAGGCCTGCCCACTCTGGCACCGACCACCCACTGAGGGCTGAGTGCGGTGGTGGGGCCCGAGGCTGGCCAGAGCCAGGCTGGCTCGGGGAGGGGTCCCAGCACCGAGGAGGCCAGGCGATACTGCAGCCAGACTCACTGGAGGTGGGGGAGCAGCGGTTTCTCTGGCCTGGGCAGCACTGCAGACCGAGCTGCAGACTCAGGCATAGGCAGCTTCAGCACAGGAGGCCTGGGAGCCACGGGGGGCACAAAGAGTCCAGGTTTGCCAGTCTCCTTCGGGGGCACCTCTTCAGATATCTTCAGGAACTTGGGCTTGTTGGCAGGCACAGGCGGAGGCTCAGATGTGGGAGGCCCCCGGGGAGACAAGTGGAAGGACTTGAGTTTGTCACAGTTCCTGGAGGTGGCAGTGGCCATGGTGGCAGAGCTGGAGGCAGGGCTGGCCCCATGGCCAGGGGTCCAGGACTCTGGGCTGCAGCTGGCACTCTCTCGGAGGCAAGGGGATTTCCGGAGGCCAGGCCCAGTGGGCACACCGCTCAGTGGAGGGTCGCTCATCCTTCGGGAAGTGGCAGGCACCCTGAGGCCAGGCTCAGCCCACCTCAGGCCCAGTGGGTCCCTCTTAGTGTCTTCAGGAGCTGGACTAGCATCTGGGAGGCCACGCTTAGGGGGTGGGGGTGGCAGCAGGGGACTTGGGCTCTTGGAGGTGAAGGAATGGGCACGGGGCAAGTCAGACAAGGCCGGCTTCCTGGGCGTGGGCACTGGGGGCGGTGGGTAGGCCGGCGGGTGAGTCAGGGCATCTGCAGAGCAAAGAGAAGTAGGTGAGTGCCACCCCTGGAGGCTGAGCCAATGCCACCATCTGCTGACTGCCCCGGGGCTTAACGAGCTTGAGGCACAGCCCCACCCCAGGCCTCCTGCTCTGCAGCCCAGAGCCCAGTATCCCCTCCAGCCGTCCCCTGGGCCAAGCCCACCCACCACCACCTGGCTCTCCCCTCCATCCTCCACGGGCAGCCCAGCAAGCTTCCTGACACCTAGATGCCACAGGTGGAGCCAAGGGTCCCAGAGGTGGAAGTGAGAGAAAAGAGTGAGGACAGCCAGGGAAGCCAGGCCTGGGAGGCGTGGGCTCCCAACAGCAGGTGTGACTGTGCTGGGAGACGGGGCCTGTCCCTAGCATGCACCCTATGCTGGGAGAAGCCCAGGGGTGTGGCACATCAGGAGTGTGGACTATAGGGGTACCAGTCCTGCATCAGACAGCGAGGCCTGGGCCCTGGCGGTTCCTCGCTTGGGGTGGGTGTCCCTCCAGGGTGGGCAGGACGAGGAGCCAGGGGCTCTGGGCGCACCAAGCACCATGCAGAGGAGCCTGGTATGCCTGGCAGTGCTGAGTGCTGGAGGGGAGGGGAGGCTGTGGCTCGTGGCGGGTTCTGAGGGGAGATGGGGAAGTCTGAGTGATCCAGAGGCTGGGAGGGACAGTAGGCCAGGAGCACGTGGCAGGCCTGCAGGTGGCTCCCGAGCACTCATCTGCAATGCAGAGGGGACAGAGGGAGGATCTCCCTCCAGACCTGGGCTGAGGCATGGGAGTGGGAGGTGACCGAGGCAGAGGGCCCCAGAGGAGTGAGGAGGACACTGGTGCCCAGAGTAGAGGAGACCCGGAGTCACAGAGGCCACTCACTGGAGGTCAAGAGGCAGGGGAGGGGTGTCATCCCAAAACAAAATTATGGACAAGAAGGTTCTAGAGGAGAGGCTGGACAGGGGACCCAGGAGGGTCAAGGGGCAGAGCATGAGAGGACAGACAGCAGGACAGAGGCATCACCCCCCACACAGCCCTGCACTTCCGTCACCCACTCAGGACTGTCTGGAGCAGCCTGTCTTCCCAGTAGCCAGCGGGCTTCAGGAGTAGGATGGGCACGGGCTGCTGGTGGCAGCCTGGGCTACAGCTGTGCTCCAGAGAACTTGCAGCCACAGGGAAAGGGACCCGCCCGACTGGCCCGCCCCTCAATGTCCCCCTCCCCTGCTTTCAGCCCCACCCCCATGAACATGCTCCACATTCCAGGCATTTCCCAGTCAGGAAGGGCAAAACTGCAGCCCTGATGGCCCAGAGCAAGCGGTCGTGCCCAGAACCAAGGCAGGGCTGGGTCTTAGGGCCAGGACTGGAGGCTGTAGAAGGCAAGCCACCCCAGGCTCCACCTGTTACTTAAACTGGCAGTCCTCCTGCCTCAGCCTCCCCATATTCCCCCCTCCATCCATGGGGGCCTGACCTGGGAGGTGGAGGAGCAGGTGCGCAGAGCTCTGAACCTCTTAATAGTGAGTCACAGCAAGGAAACAGGCCACCCAAAGCAGGACTGCCACCACCCTCAGCCTAGGTGTCACTCCTGGTGCCAGACCCTGCTCCCTACCCCCTGGATCCCCAGGGCCCCCCTCCCTACCCACGCCCCATTGCCCCCATCCATGAGATCCTTGCCCCTGGCCCTACCCACCGGATCCCAGGTCCCTGCACCTACCCTCGGGATCCCAGGCCCCCACACCTACCCTCAGGCTTCACTGGCTCCGGGGAGTCGGGCTCCAGGTATGAATCCTCCTCATCCTCATGCTCATAGTCTGTGGCAGATAGAGGGTGAGACCCAGGCCCAGCCCACACAGAACAGGGTGGCAGTGGCCCCTGTGCCTCAGCACAATACCCCAGTCATGGAAGCTGAGCACCCAGGAGGCAGGAGGGTTAGGACAAGGCATCAGGATTTGAACGCTGAACCCAGGCCGCTGTCACGCTGTAGGACAGGGCACAGGCACAGCTAACATGCCTGCCTCTCCACAGCAACCTGAGAGGGGCCCGGGCCCCTTGTTGCCATCGGCAACCAGAGGGGTGGGTATGGATGCAGCCCTCACCTTCACTGTCCATTGGGTATGGAGAAAGGCTGATGTCCACAGGCCGCTCCACCGCACCATAGAAGCTGTCTGTGTCTGAGCTGGAGTCACTGAAACGCATGGAGGGCAGCAGGGGCAGGTGAGCACCGGGCCGTGGGAGGTCTCTGGCACGCACTCACAGGGACACCTGCACCCAGGGACACTGAGACAGACACAGATGTGCATGTGACAGAACCACCTGTGCACAGACAGAGAGATGGGGCAGCCACCTGCACACACACTCAGGTCAACACAGATGACGCCAGGTAGCACGTGTGCAGGCACAGGCACAGGCATATACCAAAGCAAAGGCAGGCTCATGTGTGGTTACAAGGACAGGTGAGGGCTGGAGTCTATGGAGTCACTGGTGCTGTCCTCCCTGCCCCTGAGATTCCTGCTACCCTGACTGGCTAGAGAGCTGAGGGCTGGGCCCACGTGTCCAGTGTCCTATGTGTCCACATGATCCTGCTTACAGGGGCCTCAGTTAACTCTGGGTTGAGCTGCTATAGGTCACCCACCTGCGCTGAGGGCCAGGAGCTCTGGCAGTCAGGTAGGGACCAGCAGGGTAGCCTGGGAGTGCCCGTCCCTCTCTGAGCATCAGCTGCCTTGACCGTGAAAGGTTAGTTTGTCTAGGGTCCCCTGGAGAGTCCCTTGCTGCTTGCTGGGTCATCTCATGGGTGAAGGTGCTGAGACCAGGATGGACTGAACCTTTCCCTGGGAGACTCATTCTGCTCTCCCTCTGAGAGAGCCAATGTGGGTGTCAGGGGGCTGGGAACCCCAAGCTCTGTGTTCTTGCAAATGCTGTGACCCCCCAAATGGGAAGCTACCAACAGATGACAGAGACAGACATGGTGAGATGGAGCTGGAGAGGACAGCAGGGACAGGAAGACAGGCACACATTCCCACGTCCACACAGCCTGGTTGGCACTGCCAGTGAAACCTTGGAGGAGTAGACTCTGGGTCAAGCCACCAGGGTCTGGGAGATGGACATACACATCAAGCCCAGGAGCCCCAGGTATTTCCACCCACCTCCAGGCCCCGCAGCCCACCTGGTGTCCAGGGACAGCTCCTTCTTCTCGTGGAAGTGGCCGATCTCCCTGCGCAGCAAGGCCATCCAACTCTGTGGGTCAGCCAGGGTCAGCGGGCATGGCCCAGGGCAGGGCCCCACTCCCCCTTTTCCCCTCACTGCCCTAGCTGCTCTGCGGCGACCAGCAAGGCCAGGGGAGATGACCCCAGCTGCGTCCGGCCCAGGCTGTGTGACTCAGGTGTGGCCTCCCCTCTAGGGGTGGCAGCAGCTGCTCGCCCGCCCAGTCCCTCTGCAATGGCACACTCTCAGGATGGGTCCTGGCCTCAGGCTCTGGGCAGCACCACCAGCTTCCCTTGCTCCAGCCACGTCTCCTCGAGGCCTGGACAAGACTGTGTCAGCCTCCTGCCAAGAGCTGACGGGAGGCCAGAGCTCTGGGACCAGGGAGCCTCCTCAAACAGGTCCTGGCGGGGGACCCGATCACCTTGCGCTCGTCCTCAGAGGAGGCTGAGAAGAACCATGTGCGGTGCTTCTTGCTGATGTGGACGATCTTGAAGGGGAAGACGTTGTTGGATGTCGTCTCCTCGGCCGCCCGCATCACCCTGAGGGCACAGGGGTCACCAGCTGGTCTACTCACAGGGGTGGCCTCAGCAGCCCATCCCTATGTGGGTCTGGGTCTGGCACCCAGCATTATAACCCAAGGACGAGGCAGATCTGCACAGTCCCTGCCTACCCATGCTCCAGGCAGAGGACCTACATGCTTTGGGAAGATGGCAGAGGTGGACAAGAGTGGGCAGCTGAGTCTATGAGGGCTTCCCGGGAAAGCAGCATGCGGGCTCAGGGATGAGGTCACATCACCCCACTGCCCACCAGTGTCATTGTATGTGGACATGTGGACACCACCTCCCATTTCTGCCCCATGTGGCCCCTGGCCTGCCTCATGGGGCACCTGCCAGCCCCACCCTATCCACTGCCCAGTGGCAGCCCCACACGCATTCCAGGGAGTGACACATGTCATATCTGCTCTGTGGCCCACTAACCCAGACAGGCTGTGGGCTGTGTACCGTGATCCCAAAGTCGACCCTGGGGAGCCCTACTACGAGGGGACCTGGCCAGAGCCTCTCAGGCCCAGCTGGCCTGATGGGTGTGATAACCCCCTAGGGCACAGCTGTACCTGACGGTGGGACATAGCTGTGAACTGGCCGACACCTGCATGTCTGAGGGAAGAGAGTGGCCCCTAGGGGACCCCAGGCTCTGATCGCCAGTACCTGCCTGCTGCCCAGGGCCCGGGGTGGACTGGGGGCCTGGTGCTGGACTGGCCGGCTGTCAAGGCTATGGCAGAATGGAAGCTGGGGCCTAGGGTAACTCTAGGGCAAGCCCTCAAGGACCCCAGCTCTGCCACTAAGACCTGATGAGCCATGGTTGCCCACAGGCTGGAGGGGCTGGGCCTTAACAGGGTGGTAAAAAGCAGACCAGTGCTGCGGGACACTGGGCTAGGTGGCACAAAGCCCAAGAGCCAGCACTCAAGTGCTGCTTGGTGGGCCCAAGGCTGTGGGGTGGATGCAGGTGGGGCTATCAGGTCCACATGCTGAGGCACGCCCCAGCTTACCACAGGGCTCTGGCCCAGGGTCTACCTGCCCATCAGTCTGGAAGCCCTCAAGGGCAGACTAACGGCCACTTGCTGGATGGAGCCAGCCCATGGTATATGTGAAGCGGGGAACTGGCCCCCAGCCTGGGAGGACCCTGAAGCCAGGAAGTCTGGGCAGGGCCTGTGTTCAGACACAGAGGGTAGCGGGACTCTGAGTACCCTGGCAAGAGCTGAGGGCTGGGCAGGGGAAGGGGCAGGGTGGGGAGGGAAGCAGAAGTCACTGGACTGTAGAGCAGGCCCTGGAGACCTGACCCTGAAGCCCCAGGAAACCTCCATAAGGATCTCACTCCCAGGCCCCAGCAAAGGCCTAGGGCACCCTGGGCAGGGCCGGGCCTGGTGGAGGCCGGATGCAGCCAGAGAAGGCCCTCTTGGGAGAGCCAGGCTCTGCTCACAGGGAAGGAGGGCTGGTCCAAGCCCATCTCTGCCAGGTGAGCTATGCGCAGGCACTCACCGGTTGTAGCCGCTCAGGGAGAAGGCGCCCTGCGGGGAGGCAGACGTGCTGCTCTTGAAGTAGTAGATGCAGCGCTTGTGGATGATGACAAAGCGCAGGGGCCCTGTGGGCAGAGCACAGGGTGCCAGGGCGGCCAAGCTGGCACCACACTAGCCACCCTCTGGGAGCCTATGCGCCTTGGGGCCAGCCTCGCCTCTGAGGACTGCAGAGGGGAAGGCAGGAAACGGCCGGGCTGCTGCCTCCTCGGGGGTCCACAGTGGGGCCAAATGTGAGCAAATGAAGGGGCATGCTGGCCGGCCTCGGGCGAGCCTGGCCCCCCAGAAGGAGGAGTAGATTCAGGGACCATGTGCAGCAACCACAGGGAGCACCAGATACCCAGGGAGGCCACCACGACCTTGCTGAGGGCTGCAGGGCTGCAGGAGGCTCCTCCACCCCAGCTGGCAGAGTGAGGAGAGCAGGGGTGAGGGCAGCAGAGAGCCACTGGAGTGGACTGTCCTCCAGCTGGACAATGCCTCAAGCTCCACCACCCCAGGCCTGGGTGAAAGTCAGTTACAGCTTTTCCTTGGAGGATCCCTATGCAAAGAGGGTTCTAGTCTAACCAGTACCCACCCAGAAATGACAGTCCCGCATGGCACATCTCAGCCAGGCAGTCCAGGAGCAGGGATTCCTTGGCAGGGGGCACTGCTAGGGCAAAGGCACAGAGCACCCATGGCGAATCAGAGGGAAAGGCAAGGTCTGGGTTCTCTTTGCCTTTAGTGTCTGGACATTTGTGCATCTCCCAGCCCACTGTCCCTGGGGGTTAGCACCTGGGTCTCAGGCAGCTTCAGAAGCCCAGTGCCCAGCTGGCTCTGGACCTGGCACATGAATTCGTCACATGCTGAATGACCAACCGATTCCCTGAACACTCAAGGAAAAGACAACAGCAGCTCCCAGGGGCCAGACCTACCAGGCCACCTGGAGGCCACCCACCTCTGGATGCAGGCCGAAGCTCCTGTGGCCAGCTGGTCAGCACTGTGCACCAAAGCCTGTCCTCTCTGACCAGCTGCATGCAGTACCCTGAACAAGTTCTGGGGCTGGGGAGGCTGGCTTCAGGTCCCCTATGGGTGCTGACCATTAGAGAAGGAAGAGAAACCCCAGAGGACCCAGGACACAAGGTACCAGAAGTTCAGAGACTGTGGGTGCTTTCCCAAGAAGACCCAGCAGAGCAGTGGAGAAATAGGACCAGGGCTCAGGTCTGCCCGCAAGTCCTCCCTTTGTGGTCCCCACTGTCCAGGGACTCACATTTGAGCAGCTGCAGCTGGGTGCCACCCTTCTTGTGCAGATAGCCAGCCTTGGCCACACCACCAGGCATGGTCAGCAAGTTCTGTGCACCAATGGCCTTCATGGGGACAGGCCAGTGCATCTCCTCAGCCGCCATGAAGCTGGAATCAAAGAGGAAGAGACACAGCTCAGCCAGGAGTAGGGGTAGGAAATGTCTTAGCAGGGACACTGCCATGCTCCAGGAAGCAGCACAGAGGGTCAAGGCAGTGATGGGTGAGGAAACCCTTTTCCTGAAGGCCCCAACCTTCCAATACTGACCCCGGGGGAAGGCTTGGGTGGTCCACCTGGTCAGCCCCACCTGCTCTCTCGGCCACAACCCCAGGATGCTGAGAACTGACCCTTGTCACTGGTTCATGGGGCACACATCTGCTGAGTGCACTGCCCTGTGAGGGCTGGGATACAGTGTCAAGTGAACTCAGGAAACCCCAGCCCAGGTAAGGCAGGCCTTATGCCATAATGACCCCGTAAAGGGGCCAGATGAGCCCATAAAGGGGCCTGCCCCAGAGAGGAAGTCAGGAGTGGCCTCCCAGAAGAGGTGGCACTGGGGTCACAACCTGAAAGTGAAGTTAAAGAGGTACTGGGGCTGGGGTACACCCTGCACAGCCTCTCCACCAGCTCGGACCCTCAAGGGGAACAGTAAGAAACATGGCCCCTGGGTGTCCATTGTCAGCAGCTTTTGTCCATCCCTTTGAGGCCCTGAGACCAAGCATCAGGAAAGCAGACAACCAAGAGCCCCCAGTTCCAACGGCCTGGTCTCACATCCTGGCTTGTCCTTCTGGGGGATTCCCAGGCCTCAGCTGCTGGACTATAAAATAAGGGAAAAATGGACTAAACTGTCCCAAAGCACACCCGTGCCAGCACTGGCTGAGAACCACTTGGTAGGTTCACTGGCACTCACCTTTCAGCCTGAGGGGCATCCCCAGGGGGTCTTGCCTGTCTGAGCCTCAGAGGGACCACACTGCACCACACTGCACAGTCACGGGGGGATCTGGCCCTCCATTCCAGGCCCTGGCATGGGGCCCTGCCTCCTACTCCAGCCCCTAACTTGGCCTCCCAGGCTCTTCACACTCCTGGCTTCTGTCTGCAATGACCTCCCCCACTGCCCACATGGAGAATCCCCCACTGGCTGTCCTTCAGGAACAACAGTAGGGATTTCTCTCCTGTAAAGCACCCCAAGTGTCCAGTCATGTCTGAAGTCCCCCAACCCTGCCCTGTTCAGTCTGTACCCACCCTGGGCCAGGTATGGCTTGGGGCCCTGGTGGAGCTGGATAGTGGCTAGTGTCCTAAGAGCCCAAGGTGGAGCAGCCAGGGTCGGACCCAAAGGCCGAGGTCAGCTGGGACTCCTGCCACTACAGCTCCCACCCGAAACAGACACACGGGAAAAACACCGTCCACTCCATCACACGTGCAAAGGAAGTCATAGCCCCAAGGATGCAAAATGCTTCTGATGGCCTCTGTCACTGTCCCCCACGGCTCCACCTGCACAGTGCCCACGCTTTCCGGGGGGAAAGTGGGAGCCTGGAGGTCCGGGCCATCCAGCTGTCCCTCATGGCTCCCAACCCCTCCATTCGGGGAGGCAGGAGCGAGGTCTGGGCAGCCCCACCGAACAAGCCCGGGTTTTGAACAAAGGCGCGGCCACACCCCCGCCCTGCCCTGCCCCGCGGGGCGGTCAGAGCCCAGCCGCGGGAAGGTAGGTGGGCGCGGGGTGCTCACGCCCACTCAGGCGGAGGTGCGGGCGGGCGCACAGGCCCGTGCCCAGCCCGCAGCCCCCAGGCCCCGCGCCCGGCCGGCCCACGCCCGCCTTTGTTCCCGTGGACGTGCGCAGCGCCCGGGGCTCCGGAACCCGGGGTTCGGGGTCGTGGTCCAGAGGCTGGGGACTCGGGGTCCCGAGGCTCGAAGCCCAGGGGCCGGGGCCGCGGATGTGGGGTCCGGGCTCGGTACTCACGGCGTCCACGCGGCGGGCACCGCCGGCTTCCGGGGGGCGGCCAGCCCCCGCCTCCCGTGCGCGCAGCGACACGGCGCCGGGCCGGGGACCCCCGCAGCCGCCTCGTCCCGGGCGCCCGCCTCCCGCCGGCCCCAGCTCCGCGGCCGGGGCCCCGCGCCCGCCATGCCCGCTGCGCCCGCCGCGCCCCAGGCCCTGGCGGCCGCCGGCTCCTCCCCTCGCGGACGGGGCGGGGGCGGGTCGGCCGGCAGGTGAGGAACGCGCCGCCCCTCCGCGCCGCGGCTCCCGGGCCTCGGTCTCCCCACCCGCGGCACTGCCCCTGGAGGGTGACGGGGAAAGGAAGCCAGTTAGTTATAAGGGCACCCCGGAAAAAGAAGCCCCCAGACCTGCAGCTCCCTGCCTAGGTCTCCATCCCGCCTGGTCCCTAGCTGCCGAACGCCCTGGGACAGTGGCTTTTCTTCCCCAAAGGCAGTATGTCTCTGCCAATGTCTCCCAGGGATTCCCCAGGAGTCAGGGGTCTGTTCATTGGCAGCTCCCACTTGCTCTGGCATTTGCATGCGGTCACCTCTCCCGGAAGCTTCCTCAGACTGGCCTAAGGCTGAAGCAGGCCCTCGCTGGCCATGAGGCTGCCTGCGACCTCCCTCTCCTACCAGCATACAGGCTGCAGCCAGGATGGGCCACCTGTGCAGAGCAGCAGAAGGCCCCACACTGGCCCTTTGGTGGCTAACACCCCGGGCCCCATTCCAACCCAGCTTTGTATGCTGGGCACCCCTCACTGGTTCAAGGGCTCCACCTCAGGCCAGCTCACAGGTCCTCTTCCCAGCACCTTGGAATCGGCAGCTTCCATCCCGGCTGCGGCCACCTCTAAGCCTGTTCCCAGTGCTCTTGCCTTTATCTCCCCTGGAATCCTACAAAGCCCTCTAGGCTGCCCGTCCCCCCTCCACTGCCTCTGGGAAGCCCCCAGCACTCCCTCTTCCCAAGTCTCTGCAGTGCCTGCCTTATATCCTCCAACATGACCTTTTCAGTGGCTTCTCTAAGTCTTGGGCTTCCTCAGGCACACCTGACCATTCCTGATTTGTCCCCCATGGACCTTTCTCACAAACTCTCCTGCCCTCCGCCCTCTGCCCTCTGAGCACCTGTGCTAGCCAGACACACAGTACCCACTAAACCCACCCCACAACCACCTCCAGGCCTCATCCACGCTGTTGCCACTGCCTGCACTTGCAACTGAACTATCTCAACCCTCAAGAGGTGGCTCAAAGACCACCAATCCCTCACAGACGCCTCCAGAAAAGAAGGAACTCACCTGCTCTTCACCCCATACAAAGGCACCACAAGTGAAAACTACAGAACAGTCTTACAGGCATAGACACAAACAAACATCTTCAGCAAAATACCAGCAGGCTGAATCCAGCAACATATAGAAAGGATTCTACAACATGGTCATGTGGAATTTATTCCAACAATGCATGGTTGGATTAATACTCAAATCCAATCAATGTAATACACCACATCAATAAAAAACCAACCCACCTACAGAAAAAGTATTGGACAGAATCCAACAATCCTTCATAATAGGAACAACACTCAACAAACCGGGGATAGAAGGAAACTTTCTCCCACATAAAGAGCATCTATGAAGCCGGGCGCGGTGGCGCAAGCCTGTAATCCCAGCACTTAGGGAGGCTGAGACAGGAGAATTGCGAGTTCAAAGCCAGCCTCAGCAATGGCAAGGCGCTAAGCAACTCAGTGAGACCCTGTCTCTAAATAAAACACAAAATAGGGCTGGGGATGTGGCTCAGTGGTCGAGTGCCCTGAGTTCAATCTCCAGGACCAAAAAAAAAAAAAAAAAAAAAAAAGAGCATCTATGAGAAGCGTGCTGCTAACATCATTTCTAGTGCTGAAAGATTGAACGCTCTTCCCCGAGGACAGGAACAGGGCCTCCATTCAGTGTCCTTCTGGAGGTCATGGACAAAATAACCAGGCAATAAAAGAAAGAAAAAGTATCCAGATTGGAAGAAAGAAGTGAAAGCACTCAGATCAGATGATTTTATATATGCAAAATTCCAAGAAACCCACAAAAAAATTATTAGGATGAACAAGTTCAGCAAAGGTGGCATGATACCAGGTCAACACAAGTCAAAGGCATTTCTAGATCTGCTCAGCAGCGAGCACTCCAAAGTGGAAAGAAGAGTTAATTCAGACATTCCATCTTCCAGGAAGTCTCCTAGGGCCTCCAGAAGGACTTGTCCCCAGCCTGGGGCTAGCCAGCCTTCCCTTCACCTCATGCTGGCTGTACTAGGTTGTCACAGGAGCTCAGGCCTGTAGAGCAGGTGCCGAAGGAGGAAAGTAGTGTTGGCCCTGGTGGGTGGCTAGGGCTGAGGGTGGTCTGAAGGGAAGGAGGCTGACATAAGCCCCACCCTGGCGGCCAGCACCAGCCCCCAGCTGAAAGGACACCTGGCAGGTGTGTCAGGAGCTGCTCTGAGGACAGACCCACAACCTCCTCCAGGGGTTGGGGGAATTGGAGGGAGGAGTTGGGCAGGTGATAGCCCCACCCTGTGGCCAGGCAGGAGCAGGTGGGAGAAGGGCTCATCCCCATCTGGCTGCCTTCCCACTGCAAGGAGGGAAGCTATCAAGAGGCCATTTACTGACCCTGGGAGGAAGGCAGGTCATGACAGGGTGAAGACCTGCTCCACCTTCACCTCCCCTGGGAATGTCCTGATGCTGACCTCACAGTCCCTCTCCAGAGGGGCCCTGTCCTGCACCAGTGGGTGAACCAGGAACCCAGTGCTGAGCCAGGTTGAAAGCAGAAAGAGGACGTGGCGCCCGAGGGTCTGGACAATGGGGGGCCATGGGGCCCACACAGCTCCAGGGCTCCAGCCTCGCTCACAGACAGTCCTACCCGTGCCTGGGGAGGCTGAAGGGAGCCCTCCAGGGAACGCCTGGCTGGGCTGACCTCCAGGCTGTCTCCCCTGTGTCCTGATGGCCACTCACTCTCCAGGGACTCCCACAGGCCTTCCTGCTGACTTGCCGGGTGGCTTCGCCCCCCACTCTGCAGGGCAGACACCCAGGGGCTTGCCCCTGTGCCAGTGGGAGCACTGGCCGGAGCACCATGGGCAGGAGCCAGGAGGGAGGGTGGAGACCTGCCTTCAGCCCCCACCTTCTACTGTGAAGAGGGCAGGGACGAGCTCACTCCTGAGGCTCAACACCCTGAGGAGGGGGCTGCGGCCCCCAGAGAGCTGGCAGCAGGGTCAGGACTCACTTTCCAGGCTGGCAGTGCTGTGAGAGGCTGCTGCCTGGCAGGGCTCTGGAGACACAGGTCAGCCTCAAGGTGGCTGCTAGGTTCCAGGAGCCCTTCCAGAAGGCACGGGGTCTCTGTGTGCGATGTGTGGTTATGCTCTGAGCCTGCATGCCCACGCCTGGGGCTCCAGGGACGCATTTCTAGGCCTCTGCTCCTGTGTGCACCTCCCCACCTTCCCTCAAAGCTGATAGTGGCTCAGGTGACCCTGAAGCTGCCAGAGTGGGATGGGCTGAGCAGGCAGGTGGGACTCGCTCTGCCACAGAGACAGCCCCATCCAGTTTCACCAGCGCAGGCTCTGGTTTCCACCACCCGCCCCGTGGCCCTGGGCCCTGAGGGGTGCGTGCTCCCCACCTGCAAGGCCCACACACGCCCAGTCAATGTCATAGGTGTGCTCACGGAAGACAGCGAGTGAGTGGGAGATCACACACGTGCACACCAGTGTGTGTGCATGTGACCCCTGTGTGCACACTGTCAGCCTGTGCGTGAGAGTGAGGTGGGAGCCCTGGAGGGCCCGGCTGTGGCGAGCAAGCTGGCGCCCTGGGTGACCACAGCGTCAGGGACTTACTGTCAACAGAGGCGAGGCCAGCCCTGCTGTGAAGCGGCAGAGCAAGGGAGGGCTGGTGTCCCAACCTGAGGAGCGGAGACCAGGTGCCCCAGTGCATGCACACACACACTCACGTGTGCACACGCATCCTGTCCACACACTCATGCACATGCAAACACTCACACTCACAAACACTAATGCACGTTTGTGCACACTCACACCCCCCACACATGTGCTCACACTCATGTGAGCTCAGTCAGCACATGCCAGGAGCCAACGAGACCCTTCATAAGTGGTCCCCAGGGCACTTGGACACAGACCAGAATCGCCACCCAGCCCTGCCCGGCCCACTGCCAGGTCCCACCTGCTGGTTCAGTGACCTCACGGGTCTGTGTGCCCCACGTACACTCGCACATCCCCTCCCTAGGACATGGGGCTGGGAGAGGCTCAGGACTCACACAAGAGCACTGTTCATCCCAACACCCCAGAGCTTAAACCCCAGTCACCCCCATGTCACAGATGAAGACACCGAGGGTCCAAGAAGCAGAACACTTCCCCAAAACACATATGCACTAAATGGTGGAACACCCACGACCCTCCACCGGCCAGCATGGCACAGTGGGTATTGTGATGGTGGCCAGGTGAGCGGAGCTGTGGGTCCCTCCTCCACATGCAGCTCCTGACCCCACCTCTCACCAACTCCCACTCTCCACTTCTAGTCCCCTCCCTTCCTTCCTCTTCCCAGAAGCTTTATCTGTGAATCAAAACCAAAATGCTCCTAGAAAGGCCCAGTGCCCAGCCGTGCCAGATGGCCCACAGCTGGCCAAGGGGAGGGGAACCCAAGGTCCCCTGAGCACAGCAATCCCATGTGGGCAGTGGGGACCCCAAACCAGCCTGTGTGTCTCCCTGCAACACACCGCATCTGCACAGGTACCGTGTACACACACAGACACTCACACCCGGTCTGCACACGGGATCCCAGCACCAAGGCCATCCCAGGCAGGGCCTGTGGTGGGAGGGGCTCACCTCCCTCTGGGCTGCAGGCTGAGCAGCAGGATGGGGCAGGAGCGCTCCAGATTCCAGCTTCAGGTCCCCTTTCTGGGCTCCCTCTGAGCCCATCTGGAACTACTCTTCACAGTACTTGTCCCTTCTCACAGGCCCAGATCAGGTCCTGTGGGAACTTGGCTCCCATGAACCCCACCCAGCCCCCACAGTTCTGCAGATGCCGTCAGTGCCTCCTCTGGAGCCCCTGATCCCAGCCACCCCACTGACCTGATGCACTGACCCAGCACATGGCTCTCCTGCTGCCTGGTAACCTGCTGCAGGCTGGTATCCTGGGGCCCAGGGAGGCCATGCAGCTCAGGGGCTGTGGGGAGGGGCCGCACCCTGCATCTCCCAGGGATGAGAGGCCGAGGCCGCTGGCAGCCCAGCTCTGCCGCCTCTGGGACCTGTAGCTGGGGAGGCTTCCTCCTGGTCTGGCACTTCCTGCTGCTGGTTCCCTGGGCTGCCCCAAGGAGCAAGCACTTCCTGCCTTCCACCCTGCAAGGTCCTGAAAGCTGCTTGGGGCCCAGGGCTGCACCCTCTCAGTGCTATTCAGCCTGCTGGGGTTCAGTGCCCACTCACCATGCTCCTGTTGCTCTCTGTGGTCAGAAGGCACAGCTCTCTGGGCTCCAAGGCCAGCTGTGCCCCTGGGAGGAAACCCCATGCTGTCCCTCCCTCCCCAGGTCACCTCGGCACACCTAGCTTCTCACCAGCAAACCACAAAGCCCTCGCGGCCCTGGTACAGCACAATGGCAGTGCTAACACCCACCCGGGAGCTCACTGCCCCACCAGCTCGGCAGGCCCAGGCCCACACCACTGCCCAGCCCAGTCCTCCTGCACCAGGGTCCTGTGCGTTTCAAGGAGGGTCCCTCTGTGTCTTCTGACACCAAGGGACTGAGAGACCAGGGTGGGGCCTGGGGCCAGGCAATGCTGTCTCCCTGCCCACAGGGCCTCCAGCTCTGCTCAATAACCAGCCCCTTGCCCCTCCGGCCGCCCCAGGCCCCACTCAGAACTCAGCCCCCCAGTGCTTGGCTTTGTGGAGCCAGCCTTCTTCCCTGCCTCGGCCCCTGCTGGGCAGTCAGAACGGGGTTCCAGCTCAAGCCACTGGATGCCCTGCCCCTGCCTCTTCTCCAGCAAGCTCCAGTCCCAGGGAGGACAGGAGCTTTAGGAGGAGTCAGTTGGAGAAGGACTTCCTGACATCTAGGGCCACTCTCACCTCACAGCAGGACTTGAGGGTGAGAGAAGCCATAGACCGCAGGGCCCCTGGGAGCTGCAGGGTCTTGGTCGTGCCCACCAGGTGTCCCAGGACACATCCCCTGCCAGCTCCACCCTCCCACCACCCCCATGACTGGCTGCATGACACCTGGCTGGCTGTCCCACAGGTTTGAGCATCAGGTACCCAGGAAGGGAAGTTTGGGAGCAGAAGGAGGGAGCTTCTGTCTCCCCAGCTATGTCCACCAGCCAGGCTGCCAAGGCCAAGGGTCTACTCAGGTTACAGACCACCTGCTGTCTCCCACAGGGTGGGAGCTTGAGCTTGATGCCTAGGGCTTCCTTAGGGTGGGCACAGTGCCCCAGACTCCCCCAGCCTTTGTCAGCTTCCATGCCCTGTGTGGCCAAGGGCAGTCTACATCTTCAGCAGAAAGCTGGCCACAACAGACAGACAGATGGCAGGGAGGGAGAGGGTCAGCATGGGAGGCTCCTTCCCCTGCTGCTTCCCCTGCTCCTTCCCCTCGTAGCTGGGTGGAGTTAGAACAGCAAGCAAGGAGCGCCTGGGCCACAGGACAGCTGGGACGAGCTGGGGAGGCAGTTCCCAGAAGTGGGGGTACTAAAGAGTGTACCCCTCACAGAGCTAGGAGGAGCTCACAAGCAAGGATGCTGTGGAGGCTGGGGGGGCTGGGTGGAGATCTGGGGATGAGAACCCACCAGGAGATGAGCCAGGAACCAGCCAGCTCTCCCTAGGATGTGCCACCCCTGATGGACAAACAGAAGGATGGACGAGGCCTGTGGCAGAGGCAGGACCAGACCTACCCCATCCAGGCCACACTTATTTATTTATTTATTAGGAATCAGTTTATCAATTTCATTTTTTTTTTTTTTTTTTTGGTCCTGGAGATTGAACTCAAGGGCACTCGACCACTGAGCCACATCCCAAGCCCTATGTTGTGTGTGTGTGTGTTTTTTTGTTTTTTTTTTTTTAGTTGTAGATGGACACACAATATCTTTATTTATTTTTATGTGGTGCTGAGGATCGAACCCAGTGCCCCACGCATGCGAGGCAAGCGCTCTACCACTGAGCCACACCCCCAGCCCTATTTTGTGTTTTATGTAGAGACAAGGTCTCACTGAGTTGCTTAGCGCCTCACCATTGCTGAGGCTGGCTTTGAACTCGCGATTCTCCTGCCTCAGCCTCCCAGAGTGCTGGGATGACAGGCGTGGCCACCGCGGCCGGCCAGGCACCACTTATAAACACTGCGCAGGTGGAAGTGAGCAGGGGCCGCCCCACCCTGGTGCAGCACTGTGAGGCTGGGGGCCGCAGCTGGGAGGAGACAACCAGGCTGCACGAGGATCCACAAGCAGGGTAGGCCCATGCTGCCCCGGCCAAGTCCCTCCTTCCAGAGGCAGGCTGCTTGAGGAGTCCCAGGCTGCTATGGGGCCTCTGCGAGCCCCTTGGCTCTGGGCCTGAGTTTCTCCAAGAGCCCTCCCATCTCCTCCCAAGGCAGAATTTACTTCATCCCTACAGCAAACAATAATGTCATTCATATGCCTGAAGACAGGGGACATTCAAAACCCCCATAATGGTGACTCCATGCCCTTCACCCGGTGCTGGTGACCATGGAGATGACCCACACCAGCATCCAAGCAGAGAGACGTGTGTGGCTGGACGTTGAGGACTGGGGCCACCTGAATGAAGCAGCTGGGTGTCCCACTCCATCCTCCCAGCCCTGGGCTGGTGTCTCAGCTGCCAGGCTTGGGGACCTCCCACCCAGTCAGACACAGCACACTTACCAGGGTGGTAGGAGCCGGCCAGCAGGGCTGTGCAGGGGCCAAGGGTTTGCCTGCAAAAGAAGAGAGCACTTTCACTCGGGCTATGGGGGACCTCAGCCTGCTCAGGAGTGAGGCCAATGCCCAGTGCAGGGCTATCTGCAGTGGGCCCCAGCACTGGCCCTGCCCTGGCACCTCACGCTTCAAGGCCCCAGTCTCATCTTAGTACTCACAGCCCAAGAGGCTGGCCCTGTTGCCATCTGCATTCAGCCGGAGAGGACACTGAGGTTCAGAGAGGAAGGCGCTTGCTTAGCCCCAGTCAGGGATCCATGGCAAGGAACTGGGACCCTCTTCCTGGCATCCAGGGGCCCCATGTCAGCCTGGTGCCTGCAGATGTGAGCATGCCAAGGGCCTTCCAGGCACAGGGAGGGTGGGAGACGCCACTGGAGAAAGTCAATCCCTTCAGAGGGCCTGGGCCCACCCTGGGCTAGCCCCAGCGCCCCCGGCTCTTCCTGGCCGGGTCCCCTCTGTCTCTGAGCCTCGGTCTGCCTGCCATACAATGAGGAAGACTCACTGGAAAGAAGGATGAAGTGTCCCAGAGGGCAGGGCCCTGCTCAGGTTCAGATGGCACCCTGGACCGAATGGTGGCCCCACTGTGGATATGTCCACCTTCTGACCCTGTGGCCTTCAGATGTAGTTAAGTGAGGGTATCACTGCCTGAGCCAGATGGGCCCTAAATCCAAGAATGACTGTCTTTAGAACGCGAGAGAATGCTGAAGACCACATGTAAACATGGACGAGGCCTCGAGCCCAGGGAGCCACGAACGGCCAACCACCCCCAGAAACTGGACAGACAGGGCGGGTCCTTCCCAGAGCCTGGGAGGGAGCACAGCTCTGCCTCTAGCTCCGGGAACAGAGAGAAGGACATTGGTGTTGCTTCCACCCCCAGTGGGCGGGCCCTTTTGGGCGGCAGGGAGGAACCCACAGAGGCCTCTCCAGAGTTCCTTCCCAGGATGCTCAGCAGCTCCACTTGTGTCTGAGCACCTCCTGCCTGCAGTCGGGGAGAGGCCAGCTTTGTGAGGCTGCGTCCAGCTGGACCAGGCATCTTTAAGCTTGCCTCCGTGATGTCCGGTCCCCTGGAGGCCTGGCTCCTGCCTCCCACCCCTCTTGTGCTGGTCACCAACCCCGCCCACCACACTTGGCCCACTCCCACAGACTTGCTGGCCCCTCTGCTGGACTCCTTCCCTGGCTCAGTCAGGCTGACTTCACTGTGGAATAGAGGCCAGGCTGCTTCCCTGGCCTTGCTGACGGGGTGAGGCCCCACGTCCTATCCTGGCCCCAGTGGGGGGGCCGGTCACAACCTAGTCTCCACCTGGGAAATGAAAGCTCCCTCATCCTTGGCAGGGGGAGCCATCTAGAACCTCACCCTGCTCAAATCTCACATCCATGGCACAGCCCTGTCACCATGCAGTGCCCATACCGACCCACGGGCCTGGGTCCACCCAATCCCTGCCGCCCAAGAGGTGGATGTGTGAAGATAGGGGACAGGCTCGGTCCACAGGTGGGGCCGCACCTTTGACACTGCTGTCACAGCGCATCCCTCGGAGCTCAGAATATGTGGTGCGCAGCAGGTTTGACCTTCGACAAGAGTCTTTCAAAGGACTGGTGTCTGGCGAGGCTGTAGCCAGGGCCCAGCCCTGCCCCAGGACCTCTGCTGGGTGAGACGAGCCACCAGATGGCACTGGGTCAGTGTGCCAGGCCGCTCACTGCACAATGGAGAGACGCCAGTGCCTACAAGCCATCTAGTCTCCCCAGAAAACAGTGTACTTGGGGTCCAGATGCCCCGGGACTCTCAGGGCCACCCACTGTGGAGGGAGCATGCCATCGGGTCGCTCCTGTGTCCAAGGGGTCAAGAGGCCTGAGGGAAGCATAGGAAGAGGCACACCATACACACGCTGCAGCTGGATTCGGCGGGGCAGACAGCTGAGGACGGGTGGCCTGCACTGCTCCAGATGCCCTGCCTCCGACCACAAGCCAGCGGAGGGGTGTGGGGACCACACTGAGTTCATCACCAGCACGGGCAGGTTTCCATCTAACTGCTTGAGAAAATGCTCCCAGTGTGGGTGTGCGGGCCACCCTGAGTCCCCACAGTGGCAGCCCACCCTGAAGGGGCTCACTGCCCACCACTGCAGCAGCCTGGCATGCCCACGCCCTGGCCCTGCACAGGACACAGACCTGACTCCGTCACCTCCTCCCAGACCTGTGGCCCATTCTGGGCCCGTTTCCTCGTCTGAGGAGTGGGGCTGACAGCTCCCGTGTGGGCCACCTGGTAGAGCACGGGTGGGCTTACCCCAGGGACATCTGACCCCTGGGGTTCCACTGCAACAGCCTCACCAAGTCAGGTCACACAGGAGAACCCCAGAGTCCAGCAGTGGTTCCCGTCACACCCCGAGGGTCAGCCCTGCACGCTCCAGGCTCTGGGTCCACACTCGGCACCACGAGCCTCACCCCGCTGGGTTGGAGCTCCCCACAACCGTGCCAGCCTCGGTCCCTGCTCTGCACCCTCGCCCCTCAGAGCCTACCACTGGAGTGCCACCCTGCTTCCCTCGGCCCCACCCTGCCTCCAAGGCCCTCACCCAGCCCACTCTCCTGTCTATGGGACCCCTCCCCAGCTCCTCAGAGAGGCTGGCCCCCCTCCACGCCCCCTTCCCCACTCTAGGGCTACGCCCCTCCCTGGCGTCAGTTCTTGGGGACAGGGCCCTAGGAGTCTGTCCTCCGTGTCCCCAGTGCCTGCACAGTGCCCTGCGAGACATGGGCACCAGGGCTGGCTGGTAGCATAAGCAGGTGCTGACCACACCCTGACTGCCGGGTCCCCACTCCGCAGTGGCGCTGGCCAGTGGGGCCAGTTACCCTTCCCAACACCTACTCCTTCATTCCAGGGGAGCCTTCTGGATGAAGGTGCACATGGGCTCTGCACCCAGCGAGCAGGGCCTAGGCGCCGGGTCGCCTCTCCCAGCTCCGGGTCTGCGCTGGGAAAGCAAGGGCAGAGAGCCTGGGCCGGGCCGCGCACCCTCGCACCTGGAGCCTGACCTGGCCTGGTGCTTGCCGTGGGCCACAGGGCTGTGGCTGGTACAACATCTGCAGGCACCTTTGTCAGGACACCCGGAAGGGGACAGGGAGTCTCCTCTGAGGTCAGAGTCAAGCTGGCCCCTGATGGACAAGGAACTCCCTGTAGGCAGGATTTCCCCAATCCAGCCTGCTCTCCTGCAGAGGGAGTGAAGAGCCACCAGACCCTCCTGGGACACCATGACAACATTGGTCACGCTGGGGACAGACTCTCCACCTGCTGAGGCTGAGGCTCAGGGGTTACATGGAAGGTGTGTTCCTGCCTACAGTCACCTTGAGACAAGGCAGCTGGGCCAGGGAGCCCAGGAATCCCCTCCTGTGCCAAGAGTCAGCTTAGCCCCCCTCAAACGCCAGCTGCCCAGGTGAGCGCTCTGCCCTCCCGACGGGGACTTCACGGCTGGGGCCCCTGCCAAGCCTGGCTCTCAGGGGCTAAGGTGACAGGGGGAGCTCCTCTGAAGGACGCTGGCTCCAGCTGAGTAGATCACCCACCAACCTGTGAGGATGGGGGTGACTCAGCTCCGTGGAAGAGCGGGGCCTGGGCAGGAGGCCAGGCGTGGGGCACCCACTCCAGAGAGAGCTCTGAAAGAAGCACCCAGGCTCAGTTTCCCTGAGTCACACAGCCCCGGCCATCAGCCCAGCCCCGTGGGGGGCCACCCTGCCCCAGACAGCAGTGGGGCAGGGACAGGCACAGGAGCCGGGAGTGGAGGGGGGGTGGGGGTTGTCTCAGCCCTGCACAATGGGGCGTGTCTCCCACGCAGTGTTTCCCCAAACCCACGTCTCGTGACACCAGGACAGAGGCAGGCAGGCGCCACACCCTGCACCCAGGCTCCAAGCTGCCGTCATCTTCTATCGGGACGCCCAATCTGCTGTGGAAGCAGACTCTTCTGACTCATAGCCTCGTGACACCATTCTGCCAGACACTGACACGTCAGCCAGTGATCTGGGAGTCATCTTCTAATGAGCTAGCCACGCAAGGACAGTAGGTGGACAGCGTCTCAGAGGATGGCTTGTGCAAAGGCCCCAGGGTCAGGGCAAGAGAAGGTACATACCTTCAGACATCAGGGAGAGAGGTGGGCACATTAGAACCACTTGCGGAGGCCCCTGCATGCCGGCGGAGCCAGATGGGTGGTCAGAAGTGCCCCGGCTCAGCTCTGGGCTCAGGTTCCACTCAGGCCTGTGCTGCAGCCCCAGCTCTGCGCCCCATGCTGTGCACTGAGCCTACCCTTCTAACTTCCAAAGTTCTTCCTCACCTCCAAAAAGACCAGATGAGGCTCCTGGGGATTCTGCCCCAGGCATGGCCCAGCACAGGTGCATGGTACCTGGGTGAGGGGCTCCCTGCTGAGCCCCCACCCCAGGGCAAGGCAACAAAGGGGCACTCCGCACACAGAAACCAAGAAGCTTGTGCTGGGTGTGCTGTGGGGAAGGGCGTCAAAGGTGCAGCCCACTGTCCTGGCCAGAGCCCAAGGCAGAGGTCAGGTCAGCCACATCGGGGGCCCTGCCAGCATACCAGATACCTCCTGGGCTGGGCCCTCTGTGAGCCCTCCACACTGTGGCCACCTGGGGGACGTCCCAGGACAGGCGCAGGGACACCAGCTTCGACCAGGGCCCTGAGGCTGTCGTGACCTGCCTGCCATCTGCTCCTCGCACGTATCACTTCCGTCTTTCCTGGACCCTGTGGCCTCCCTCTGGCCCATGAAGCCATTGAGTTCCTCAGATCTGCACCTGCAGTATTTCACCAGATGAGCTCATAGGTCAGGGCCCGCGTCACCAGATGTAGCCCCCAATCTCAGCTCCTCCTGGCACCACTGGGTCCCCAGGTTCTTTGCTTGCCCAGGAATCCTGTTCACCACCCCATCTGTCCAGCAGGTGTTCCGGCCTCGCCACCCTGCCCCAGGGGCCCCGCCAAGTCTGAGTCAGCAGAGCAAAGCTGACTGGTAGGTTTCTTCTGTGGAATCCTCGGGCTTTTTCTCCTCTGTTCCTGACACTAGTATTTCTAAACTGTTTTCAAATGTGTTGTGTTCATTTTGATGCTGTCAATCAATGTGTACTCAGTTTATTTACTCCAGTCTTCTGCTTTTAGTTACTATTTGTTCCTTAGTCTTGCAATGTGGCCCAGGCTGGCCTTGAACTCCTGGACTTAAAGGATCCTCCTGCCTCAGGCCCCAGAGCAGCTGGTGAGCACCTTGAGGAATTTCAGGAGGCCTTGGTCTCCACGTCCAGGCTGCATCTTCACTCTTCCTGCTTCATTTCTGGGGTCGCCTAAGACCTCCAGACGGGGCACAGGAGCCGGGCCAGGCCCTCTGCTGGAGCTGCAGTGGGCAGGAGGCCAGGGAGCAGGCTATGGCCATCCTCAGGCCAGGGGCTCTGGCTGGACAGAGGCCAAAGGGAGGAGCTAGGAGGAGCACAGGAAGAGGTGCTGAGGGGCCAAAAGCAGGGAGCAGCAGGCCAGACCCTGGGCTGGGGAACTGAGAGGCTGGTCAGTGCACCTGTGACTCATGGCCACTGGCTGCTGCCCTCACCCTTCAGCGGGGCCCAGGGGGCCAGGTCGACCTATGTTCCCAGGCACCTCACACTGCTCCATGCTCAGGGGGCTGGGGAGCACAAGGGTCTGGCGTGGAGCCCGGGTGGGCAGGACAGGGGCCCAGCCCCCAGTCTCCTCCCAGTGCAGTCTGCCCGGTCCTTGCGGGGGAGGGCGTGGGGTCTCCTCCTCTCCACCAGCTCCAGTCAGCCACTTGCGCTGCCCACTTTCCAGCCAGGACTCCCGTACCCCGGCCCCTGCCCAGTCCCGTCCTAGACACTGCAGCTGGGCCCGGCCTGGGCGCTCAAGACCCTTGCCTGGTGCTCTGCCACACTGGACACTTCCCTGACCTCCTTGTGCTGTCCAAATGCACAAACTCCTGCCTGGTTTTCTGTCCTCAGCTCAAGTCACCAGGACTCCGTGATGCCCATGGTAAGTGACAGTGCACCAAGGCAGCTTCTGGGTGTCTCCAGAGCCTGCTCCCTGGAGAGTTTCTCCAGGCTTGGCCCTTCTCCAGAGGTGCAGACGTGTCCAGTCAGGCTCCCTGACCACCACAGTTAGAGTCACGAGACCCTTCAACCCAGGCTCTCATCTATCTGCCCAGCCGCCCTGTATCTACCCACATATGGGAGCCTCAGAAGGCACCATCGGATCCCCCAGGTGCAAGGCCTGGCTGGCCAGGTCATCTGCCCAGTGGGCCCATCTGATGTTCAGCAGAGTACAGGCTCCCTGAGGCCAAAGGGCTTCAAGTCAAGAGCGGAGCCTAAGCATCTGCCCCTAAGGTGTGGGGTGTGGCCTCTCCTTCCCCAGGGAGACAGCCAGGGACCATGCCACCATGAGTCAGAAAACCAGCAAACGGAACTTGGGTGGTGGGGGTGACTGTCCTGGGGACAGTAAGAACCACCAGGGCCCAAGGTCACTCCAATCTCAGCACAGTCTGCCTCCCTGTCCCATCCTCAGGGCCCTTTGTGGGGTCCATGATCCCATTCTGGCCCTCTGAGCTCCCCACACCTAACCCTTCCACAGGCCTCCTTGCTGCCCACGCTCCTTCTGGGTCTCCTCGGGCCATTCAAGCCACTCGGGCTTCTGAGGCCACTTGCTGCTGGCTGAGGTCTCCAAACCTCAGGGCAGCTTTGAAAACAAACCAGCCCTGCTGAGACCTCCATGCCCTCAGCCCACCCACCAGCCTCTCCTTCTCCCTGACTTGGCCTGGGCCTTCCTCCTGCTCCCCAGGAGGCCCCACTCGGAGCTCCACATGGCACCAACCTTGGGTACTACCTGTGAGGAGGCTGGCGCTGGCCCTGGACTGGGTCTTGTCCTACTTCTCAGGACTCTAGCCCTGGAGCAGCTGCCCCCTCAGGGCCTTGAGGGCAGGGCCCCAAGGCCAGGGTTGGGGAAGCTCCTTTCACAACCCTCTTCCCCAGCAACTTCCTGCCCTTGGAGTGGGCATGTCCCCCACTGGCCAGGGCACTTCACCCTCTTGGTCACATCCTTGAGAAAATGGGAAGACGGATCTTAAAGGGTCCCTGCCCCAAGTGGCAAACTTTCAAAGACAGGCCATGAATGGGGATGGTGTGCTTAGAGGTGGGCTCTGTCCCTCCCCCACTTTATATCAAGTAGAAACGGGGTGGAGCCAGTTCAGGGCCCCTCCTACTCGTGGCTACTGCCTCCTCAGGCTGCCCCACCCCAGCTCCTAGGTGGCCTCCCGTGGTCTGTAATGGAAAGGGCTTAGTTGGAGAGGGGGCCAAGGAAGGTTTTTCCAGAGACTTCTGCCCCATGGCCTTGCCCTGGAACAGCTCCCCCCATGGGTCAAGGAGCTGGCCCTGGGGGTTCCAACCCTGGTGGCTGCCAGGCGCAAAGTGCTGGGTGAAGTCCACCAAGAGCCATATACTGTCCCTACTAGGTGGCATCAAAGAGACAAGGAAGAGGTGGATAGGGAGGAATTCATGAGGAGAGTGGCCAGTGGGCACGGGGGCAATGGAGGCAGGGTGGGGGAAGATGACCGGTGGCAAGAACTCCAGCAGCAGGCTAAGGCCTCAAGTGCCATCAGCTCCAGTGGGCAGGGACACCTCATGGCCTAGTGCCAACTAGGAGGCTCTGAGGCCTGCTCTGTGCACAGCTGCCAGTGGTCACTATTATGCGTCTCACCCTCTAGCAGCTGGACAGGCAAGCCCTGCTCCCTGGAAACCCTGTGTGGCTGCACTTCCTGTCCCTGTCCTGTCCAGATAAGGTGAAGGATGCCTGAATCCCATCACATAGACTGCTGTAGCCATCAGAGCCCAAGCAGCACCAGGCAGTGACCTCTGGGTCCCTAGAGGTTTCAGACCACAGAAGCTGATGGCAGAGGGAGCCACTTCCTATCCTGTGTAGATGGGACTCCATCCTTTGCCCTGCTCAGTCAAACCCACCCAGCTAACTGGCATGATGGCTCATAATCCCAGCTACTTGGGAGGCTGAGGCAGGAGGGTTGCAAGGTCAAGGCCAGCCCAGGCAACTTAATGAGAGTCTGTTTCAAAATAAAAATACAAAGGGTGTAGCTCAGGGGTAGAGCCCCCTGGGCTCAATTCTCAGTACTGCAAAAATCAAACACCCAGCTGACCGCTGACCTGCCTGCCCACGCCAGTCTCCATGCACTACTTGCCTACCACAGAAGGACCAACAGGGACAGTGCCAGCCGCTGGCTCCTCCTCCTCCAGAAGGGACTTCCCTTTCTGGCCTCACGGGAGGGAGGAAGCAGCCTGGGTCAGGGAGCCAAGATGAGGCTGTTTCCTGGCTGCCTCTGCCCACTCTGCCCAGCCCCGTGCAGGGCTGTGTTCCCTCACCTGTCCACTCAGGGTCAAGGGCCAGCTTTTCTGGATCCTCCAGTAGTTCCAGATCCCACCTTCTTCTGGGACTTGCCTTGAGTGCCACCTCTTTAGAACCCAACACCCAGGACCCCTCTGTGGCAGGCGGCTCGGGGAGGCCAGGCTGACCCCAATCCTGGCCCCAACACACATCTTTCCAAAGGAGAAAAGTAACTTCCCTTCAGAGAGGGGCCACACGGAAACCTCTGCTACAGGGCCCACCACAACCACACCCAGGAGTGGCTGGGTTCCTGCAGCCAGGTGGCAGCTGGAGCCTGCAAAAGGGAGAGGACCGTGGCGGAAACTGATGGATTGTGATGGAGCTTCCTGCAAGGCTGCGGCCACAGTACAACAGACTGTGTTCATCTCAGCGGAAAGTCCACCAATCTGCACAGGCGCAGGTTTAGAACCCAACACCCAGGACCCCCCATGCACGCCTGCCCAGAGTGACAGGGTGCATTTGTCCCCAATGCCCCACGGAGAGTTGAACACAGGTGGGGAGAGCCTGGCAGAGCTGCTATGCTGTCTGCTGCCTGCTTCAGGCCTGCAGGAAGGTCCAGCTCAGGAGAGAGGCTGGGAGGGTCTCTGTCCCTGGAAATCTGCAGACACCGCAAGGGCCGGGCACTCAGCAGAGCCCTGTGCTGCAGGAGTTCCCAGGCAGGAGGCCGGGGCAAACAGGGTGCCACACATGGCGACCACTGGCTGGGCTGGGCATTCAGAGGAGGCACACAGCTCAGGTGGGGTGGAGGGGGGCAGCCGAGGAAGGTCCCCGAACACTAAGCAGGAAGGACACGTAGCTTCTGAGGGGAGAGGGGAAGGTGAGCCAGACAGGCAGAGCTGGTACCTGGGGGCCTCTGGCCTGCAGGCCTGCCTGCTCCTGCAGCCCGGCCTCATCTTGGACCTGGTTCATGGGGCACTCAGCACGGGAAGGGCACAGGGCTGCAGGAGCTCTGTCCCAGAGGCAAGGCCCCGCCCCAGCCAGGCCCGAGCAGGCCCAGCCAAGGTCCACCCTAGCATTCTGCCCCAGATTGCCCTTGACTTCTCCCACTTAGGTTAGGGACAGCCAGCAGTGAGGACTGAGGACTTGGTCAATTATACCTGGCTCACACCATGGGCGGGCTCCAGGGGTAGGCCAGGGAGTAGGGACAAATGGCTGGCCCTCTAATACCACAGAACATGACACTAGAGTGTAAGGCTCCTGAGCCCAGGCTGGAGAAACTCCTCCTAACGGAACTGCGCACCCATGCAAGGTGAAGGGTAGGAAGGCACTAGCTAAGGCCTAAGGATGTGGCTTTGTGGGCCTCTATAGGGCCCGCGCTGCCCAGAATGAGGCTCCTTACCAGCATCTCATTTAACTGTTCTGAAAACCCCATGAGTTAGACCTAACTTAACCCCACGTCACAAAGAAGCCACTAGAGTGCAAAGACACAGGCTGCTCCCAAGGCCAGGAACACAGCTTCCCATTGGTTCCTGGGAAAAGCTGTGTACTTCACATGCATGGCTCCTGCTCTGAGACTCCCCAGGGAAGGCTGCTGGAGCCGGCTCAGCCTCTGCTCTGAGGGAACACACCCCTTGCCGTGCTGAGCAGCCACCTGGAGCAGGCCTGCTTGGCAGCGGCTGCCCCACCCTGGGCTCAGCGGGCGCACAACAAACTGTGATTCACAGGAAACAGAGGACACTTCTCGGAATCAGATGTGGCCACAGGGAATGGGACGTGGATACCATGAGGGTGTCCTGCCAGTCCCTCAGGGGCTGCCAGTCTCCCAGGCCACTGTTGCAGGCAGCCAAACCCACACTCCTCCTGGAGGCCAGTTGGCAAGGATCAGTTACGTATGACGGGAACCCACCAAGGCCAACTCATATGGGCTATGGGACAGCCACCTCTGGACCCTGGGGCCAGTGATTCCACTGGGGGCAGAGGGGAGGCTCTGGTGGCCTTGGAGCTGGAACCTCAGAAGTCACAGTGCCTGGGGAGAAGGAAGGAAGTGGGGACAGGCAGCTGGGCAACCTCGGCCCTCCTGGCAGCCCATGCTACCTCGTGCCCAAGAGGCCGTCACTCTGAGCCACGCTTGCCCTGAGCTGGCCCTCCGTGTCACTGGCCACATCCCTGGAGCTCATGGGCAGTTGGGAGCCTGGTATTGAGCCTGAGTCCTGCAGTGTGGCCCAGGCCAGGGACTGCAGTCACCTGTTCTACAGCACAGGAAACAGGGTAGAGAGCATCATTCCCTGGGAAGCTCAGTCTCCTGGCCCAGAGGCAGATGCTTTCTCTGGCTTCATCCTGTCCTCTCCCTAAGGGTAACTGGAGGGATCCAGAGGCCTACTGGGGGGCCCTACTCTAGGGAGAGGATCCAGGGTTTGGAGGGTTCTTTCCCCTGATCCTCAGGCCCCTCCATGTCTTTGCCACACCTGGTGTACACAGGCCACTCCAGTCACCTAGATTTATCATGGCTCCCTGCCTCCAGCTCAGCCCATCCCTGCCTCGGAGCCGGCAAACCTCACCCTCCCCAGTGCCCAGCTGCCCAACCCCTACCTAAGCCACCCACTCCCTTCCTCCAGTACCAGACAAGCCACCTGAAGTTATCAAAGAGCCGAAAGTGCACATGCCCAGGACTTCCTGAGGACACTGGCCAGTCCACCACAGTCACTGATTCTTGGTGTCTCCACAATGGAGCTTTGAAGACAACCCAGGTCCCAAGTAGCTACCCAACACTGATCACTCCTCATGGACTTAGGCCTTTGCCCACATCAGGATCCTGGAAGCCTGCCCTTTGGCCCAGGCCTCATCAGGCCTGGCCCTGCCCCTACCTCAACCCCAGGCTGAGGTGGCCCAGCTGGCGCCATCTGGCCAGGACATAGAGCAGCCCTAGGACCAGAGAAAGCACCCCCAGGAGCTCACAGTCACTTCATGCCAACCACATGCCACAGCAGAATTTGGTGCTCACACTCACCCTGAGGTGGAAGGTGGCTCGCCACCCTGGTTTTGTAGATGAGGTGATGGAGGCTCAGTGTGGGAGCCTCCCAGACAAGACGGCGCAGCTGGCAAGTGGCAACTGCTGGACTGGAACCTAGGACCCGGGCCTGAGTTCATGCTCTTCCTCCTGGCCCCTCTGTGGCCAGGCTGGCTATCTTGTCTCTCCCGACCCTTGGCCCTCCCATCTGCAGACCTGAATGTGGGCCTCCAAGTGGAGCTGCTGGTGGGGTGGCTCAGCACCCTACTTCCTCTGTCCATGTGAACAGGAAGGGCCACAGAAGACCTGGAGCCCACATTCCCTCCCTCTCTCTCCCTCAGGCCAGCCTCCTTGGTGAGCTCCTCCCTGCCCTCTAGGCCCAGGGGACTCCCCAAAGAGGCCAGCTTCTCTGTCATCACCCCTTTACCAGGTGATCCTGTTATAGGTTCTGGACTGGATTGCCCACCTGTCCGTCCTTCTGGCCTGACCCTCTCCAGGCTGTGCTCCAGCACGGGGCAGGGAGCCAGATGGGGGCAGGAAGGGGAGGCAGACAGAGTCCTCACCCCTTAGGAGCCTCCATCGCAGGCCTGGTTCTGCCAGCAGTGGAGAAACGGATGTGGGCCCCTGCCAGGGTGCCTGGGTAAAGGACAGAGGAGGTAGTGGAGTCCAGCATTTCCTCTGGCCCTGCGGGGCCTGAGGCAACCTGGGCAGTCTTGCCCAGGTCATGCCAGACTGTCCTGAACCGGGAAACCTGCGCCCAGCCCAGGACACCACCCCTGGGCTCTGCCCTCAAGACTGTTGTGAAAAAATTCTACACATTTCATCATGGTCACAGCAGGACATTTCCTGAGCTGGGTCCTGGCTATGAGCACAGCCTGCAAGATCACACACCTGTGTCCATGAGGCAACCCTATTGGGAGGACTCACTGGCCACTTAGGGGCACTCAGCACGCTCACTCAACCGGGAGGCACGGCTGCCACTGCCAGCAAGGAATGAGCGCAGCGGGGCACAGGAGGGGCGGGGGTGCCGGGGGTTATGCCCGGCGGCCGGCGGAGGGAGCGGCACCCATCGGCTCGGGCCTCCCCCACCTCCAGAGCGGAGGAAGGCTGGCCGCGGGATGGGGCACCCGACCACCAGCTCTCCCACGGCCTCGGCCATCCTCTCGGAGGCTCGGAACTCCCGGAAGAGCCGCACGGGGCTGTCCGTCACTCCCGCGCCCCGGGGAAATCAGCACCAGGAGGTGGCTCTTCTCCCCACGCCGCAGGAGCGAAGTTTGGATGACCGAACGGGATGGAGGCCCCGCCGGTGGGTCGTGTGACCGGGACCCCGCGGCAGTTGCCAGGGAGGCGGCAGGACGCGGGGCAGACGCGACACACTGTCTCCACCCGGGGCTCCGGGATCGAAACGCACCCCGCGCTTCCTCAGGCAGTGCCCGGGGCAGCCGCGCGCCGGAGCTGACCGGCAGGACTCGGTCCCGGGGACCCGGCCAGCTCGGGGGACGGGACCGCACCCCGCCCGCCCGCCCGGGGCCCGCCGACGAGACGCGCGCCGCGCCTTACCCGCCGGGCTCCGCTCCCCGCCCGCCCGACTGCGTCCGCGTAGCACCGGGGGCCCGCCAGCCCGCGCTGCAGCTCCGCGGCCAGCAGCCCGGCTCGCCGCCGCCGGCCCTCCAGGCCCCGCCTCCCGGCGCAAACCCCGCCGCGAGGCCCCGCCCCCAGCGCCGGGCCCGCCCAATCCTCCAGGCCCCGCCTCCCTGGGAGCCCCGCCCGGGCCCCGCCCTCGCCGACAGCTGAGCTAGGTCGCGGGGGTTCTGCTCCGCACCTCCCGCCGGGCCCGCCGGGAGAAGGAAAGGCCGCGTAAACACAGGGCCTGCGCGCGGCACAGGAGGTGCGCACTAAATGCAGGCGCGTAACCCCGAGAGCACAGTGCCAACCTCCTGCTGCTCCCTCCCCATGACATCCCCCGCACCTTTCCAACCCCTTGGCCCCACTGGAGGAGGCGTGATCCGTGATCCTGACCCTGGGGGAGACAGCATCCCAGACTAGTGGGTCCAACTCAAGTCCAGACTTAGGATGGGCGCAGGGCACCCCCTCTGGCCGAGGAGGGCTTTCTTCTCCTCGTTTGCAGACAGCCTCCAGTTCTCTTCTCGGGGCCACTACAGTGAGACAACACCTGGGACCGGGGCTGGAACCACCAAGGCCTCTCCTACTGCTGCCCAGGTGGGGAGGAGGCGGGCACAAATCCACCGGTAGACCCAGATAACCTTGGGTAAGGGTAGGGGCCTGGGGGGAAGGGGTTTCCTAGGAGGAAATGGCTTCCTGGGGGCCCTCAGGACCAGGCAGGGGACGGAGTGGAGGTATCTGTGGGAGATAGGCGGGGCCTGCAGAGCTGGTAGGAGACTGGAGTCTTCCACTGATGCAACCTACTGCTTGGAGCATGAGGAGGGGTCTGCATGGGGACTGGATCCTGAATCCCAGAGCCCAGGAAGCTGTGAGCAGGGGAAGGACAGGATATGGCTGTGGAGCTAGGGGCAAGGACAGGGGCTAGGCCCTACCCAGATGGGCGGCCAATGTCCGCCTTGCTGTGTTGGGCATGAGGGACCCAAGTGTGGCAGGGCAGCAGTGACAGGGACTGGACTGGCTGCTCCAGACCAGGCAGGAACAGGGGCATCCAGGGGCTGACTGGCAGCAGGCAAAGGACTGGGTGTGAATCGTTCAGGCTGAGACACCTAAAGGCCCTGGGCAGACATCACCAGGCCAAGGGGAAGCCCAGGATAGTAGCTGGACTGAGAATGGGCCAGGTCACTCTTCACCTGTCCCAGCACTGTCCAGTGCTAGGTCCCAGTTCCAGAAGGGGACACTTGGCTCCTGGGTATACCTCCTTGCTGGTGAGACACACTTGGAGTCAGAGATTAACTAGGGCTGGAGCGACTGGAAGAGGCCAGAAAACTAGTGTCCAGACCCTGAGCTTAGACAGGAGAGAGGCCCACCTGAGCCTGGATGGTAGACCAGGCCACGGGGGCTGGAGGGTGGAGACAGGAGAAGTCTTCAGCCAACGGGGCATCAATTTCCCCATGTCAGATGACAGGGGCCATCTGCTGCTGGGGACACGGGAGAACCTGGTGCAAAGCCCTTCAGCTCTCACGGTTGAAACCACTCTCCTGCCCAGCCCAGAGCTGCCGTGTCCACCCACAGCCTAGCTCTCAGAACTGGACTTGGACCCCAGTGGCTCGGGAGCCTGCACAGGCTGCTGATGCTGGTTTTCTCGGCTGCCCTGCCTATGTCCCAACTCAAGGTTTCCTGGGCCTAGCTACCCAGGTCTCCCTCTGTTCACCCCACCTAGGGTTGCCTGTGACCCTCTGCCACTTCCTGCTCTGGGCCATTTTAACTTCTCCTGGGGGAGGAGGAGATAAGACCTGCAGGGCCCTCCAGGGGCCAGGAGCTGAGTACTAGGCTGCCCTGCCTGAAATCCTGCTCTCCTGGCCCTCAGAAATGCCTCCTGGGTGCCCCTACTAGCACCCCACATGGTTGCCTCTCTCCTGGGCCAGGGTTCAGGGCCGGGTTGAGGCTCATGACCTCAGGTCTGGACACACAAGGCCCGAGTGTCCAGTTCAGCCAAGTGCTTTGCCTCCTGCCAGGCCCTGGAACCCCCCCTCCCCCAGATACAGGGAAATCCCAATCCTTGTGGCTCATGGAAGGGGGTAGATGGACATGTGAGAAGATGTCATCGGGTCACAGTGAGTGTCCTATCCTCACAGGGTAGTTAGGAGGGAAGACCAAGACCAGGAGAGGGGGAAAACAAAGCCAGACATGGGTGCCCCCCACAGAAGCATGACTGGGGGTGGGACGGGCTTCAGATGCCAGGCTGGGAGTCCACAGGCAGCGACCGGGCTCACTGCAGGGTTTGGATAGACCCAGTGCCCAGGGAGTAATGTCCAGCAAAGCAAGTCTGCTGTAGTACGCAGGGCACTGAGGCCGAATGGGGACAGGCACGGCCTCCGCCTTGGAGGCCCTGATTACTGCACCTCTCCTCTCCTCCCACACAGCCCAAACCCAGCCCTGCGGGAGGGAATCCTGGCCGAGACCTCAGGACAGCGCACAGCAGCCGTCTGAGTAAGGAGCTGAGGGAGGCCAAGGCCCAAGAAGGGGGCAGGCAGGGGTTCCCGACGGAGCTGGCAAGACAGGTGTGGGTGAGGAAGGCCTTGTCCCTGGGAGAGGGTGTGCGGGACACAGGTCTAGCACTGCAGTGAGCAGAGGGAGCAAGGGCCCCGGGCTGGGCAGAGAGGGAGCAGGCCTCTGCAGAGCACACCCATGGCAACGGCACACAGGTGAGGCCCACAGGGAGCTGGTCCCCTGTGTGCCTGTCCCTGGCATGGGGTCGATGGGTGGGCTGCACCAACAAGGTCACCTCACAAAGGCAGGCCTGTGTTGACCCAGGCCACTGCTGCACATGGGGCTCAACATCTACCCAGAACACAGTAGGTGCTCAATAAATGGTCAATGGATGAAAAGATGAAGCCATCCCTGGGCAGCTGAAAGAAAGGCCATGTGCTAGTCAGCACTGCCTAACTGGGTTCCCACATCCAGAGGACGCTGGGACCATGGACCTGCCCTCTCATCTCCATCTGCAGGATATTCCCACGCTGGACCAACCACCTTCTTACCAGGCTGCCTCTCCTTGGCAGGGATGTTCCTGTGTAGGGCCAAGGCCCAGGTCTGCTGGGTTAGGGACAGCCGGGCAGGTTCCCACCCAGGGGAGGCTGGCAGGAGCCCTGCTGGGCATTCCTTGGCCATCAAGGAGTACTAGAGGGATGAGGGAGGCTGGGAGTGAGCACACCGGGGGAGGATCCACCTGGGAAGAGGAGTCTGGGAAGGAGGTGGCCCAGCCCCAGGCACCGGGCAGGCCGTGAGGACAGCACCCAGGGCTGGTCCTTTCCCAGGAGACTGAGCTAAGAACACACACGGCAGGGAGGTGGCAGGGGCAGGAGCTGCCCCTCTGGGCCCCAGGCCCTCCTCAATCCCAGACCTGCCCTCTGTGGCCCTCTCACACTGGTCTGGCCCTGGCTAGGAATTGGTGAGAGCAGCAGAGGGGACAGGGCCAGAGGGTGGCTCATGGGAACCTGCGTGCCAGGCTAGAGGTGGGCACACAGTTGTCCCAGGTCTGCTTGGGTCTCAGCCATGCTCCAGGCTGGAGCTCACTGCCCTCGCAGCCCTCCTCTATGCCTCTTAGGAGAAAGCGCTGAGTCCTGCTGCCTGAGGAGGCCCATCCAGGCTGCCCTGATGCCCACCCATGTCCTTCCCTGGGCCAGGGCCCTGTTGGTCAGCTCTGGGTCCCTGGTCTTGTTCAGCACAAGGCCCTGCTCTGAGTCTGTCCCTGGTGGTTAAATCCAGCTTATAGCTCTTGTGCCCACTGCCGCTGCTGACCAGGACGGGCCTGGCTTCCCAGCCAGCTAACAACCTCAACAAAGGCTTTCTGGGGATAGCAGGTCAAGGCTGGGCCCCGACAACCTCTGCAGCTCTTCTGGCAGGAACACAACCCTGGAGGACAGAGGAGGAAGGTCTGAGACAGAGCCCCTGCAGCTCAAGCCACCTAGGTGTGCAGAGTAGCAGTCCCCAGGCTGCGCTTGCCCCGAGGGGCGCCAGGGTGTGCAGGACAGCAGCTCTCAGCTCAGCCCCCAACTCCTCTCTCCTTCCCCAAGTGGGCCTGCCTGGCACCCACAGCCCTGGCTGGCTGCTGGCTTTGCCACCAAGAGGTTTGTTTGGGTCGATTTTCTATGTAAAATGACAGTATGAGAGCCGGGCATGGTGGCTCAAGCCTGTGATCCCAGCACTCAGGGAGGCTGAGACAGGAGGATCGCGAGTTCAAAGCCAGCCTCAGCAATGGCGAGGCGCTAAGCAACTCAGTGAGACTCTGTCTCTACATAAAACACAAAATAGGGGTGGGGATGTGGCTCAGTGGTCGAGTGCCCCTGAGTTCAATCTCCAGTACCAAAAAAAAAAAAAAAAAAAATGGCAGTGTGAGGCGGACCCTCCTAGGAAGTTCTATTCAAAAACACCAACCCCCGTGGGTGGAGGGCCTGGGCCCACGCACACTCTCCTTTTTCTATTTTTACATCTAAACACGCCTGCCGTCAGCCCTCACAGCAGCCTGATTTGGAACTTGAAAGCAGCCTGTTCTATTCTGAGTCCTGCTTCCGGCCCATAGTGTGGAGGAGGAGGGTGTTTGTACACACAGGAGGCTTCTCTCCTCTCCACTTCCCCCACCTCTTGACACCCGGCCATCCACGTGACTTCCAGGAAGGCACTGGGGTCTGGAAGGGGAAGCCCATGGAGCTAGGGTGGGGGAGCTGTGCTCCTCCTGACGTGGAGGTCCATATCCTCTCAAGGGGGTCCACCTGCCACCCGGATCCTTCCCCAGCTAGCCCTGGACATGAGGCCCTGGGACAGGTGTGAGTGGCGTGGACAGCAGGCTGTACCTGCCCTGAGTGACTCCATTCTGACTTCACATGCTGACTCTAAGGGGACGACTCCACTCCTTGTTGTACAAGTCAACAAGCACCATCTGCCCAGCACCACCATAAGGCACAAACTGGTAAATAAATTACTTCTTGTGCTAATAAGAATGACCACCTGTGAACTTATCAAGTTAATCAGAAGCACAGGGGTGCATGGATATATCAAATTTATATCAGAAAAATCAGGCCCATGAGCTTATTGAATACCCCAGACCACCAGTTGATGCAGCCCCCTCACTCAGGGCCCATAAAAGGAGGGGTACCCCGAGACTGGACATGCAGCACCCTGACCCTGTCACCTGGTCACTCACTATGAACCTTGCCCAGGAAACTGCCACTGTGACAAACCTCCAAATCTCTGGCTCACATTGAGGAGTTGGGGTCTGCACCCAGGAAGTGTATCTGCAGAGCCTACGTGCAGCTCAAATGGACTCATACAGAAGACGAGCTGCTTTTGTTTATTTCATTCTGTAGAAGTTTGTAGACAGCTTATCTCCACTTAGCTCATTCTTAAATAATGTTGGGATGCCTCGCTAACCATTGGGGGAGAGAGATCCTCCATCACACTAAATCTCAGCCAGTTCAAAGACTCAGTACGCAAGAAGAAGAGATCTTAAAAACATACTAAACGAAAATACAGATGGACACATGCCACAGATAAGGTGACCTGTTGTGGACCACAAGTACAGGTGACCAACTTTACAGTATGAAGGAGCCAGCAGATGTGGCATTTTGGACATGACCAGAGAAGAAAAGCAAATACAAAAACCATAAAGGGCTGAGGCGAGTGTGGTGGCACACGGCTGTAATCCCAGCACTTAGGGAGGCTGAGACAGGAGGATCGCAAGTTCAAAGCCAGCCTCAGCAACAGCAAGGTGCTGAGCAGCTCAGTGAGACCCTGTCTCTACATAACACACAAAATAGGGCTGGGCATGTGGCTCAGTGGCCGAGAGCCCCTGAGTTCAATCCCCGGTACCAAAATGAAACAAAACAAAAAACCATAAGGGATGGGAGGTGCAGTTCAGTGGGGGAGCCCCCCACAGACACGTACAACCGCACACATACGCAGAGTGGCCCTGAGGCACAGCTTGGTCTGGTCCTGCTGATTATCCAAGGCAAAGCTGGGCTGTAGCCACGAGTGTGCCTTCCATTTAATTTCTACCTTTCATCAGGGTGACAAGTGCATGTCATTTAAAGAGTTCCTTGTTTCTCCAAGTCTCACAAAATAAAACAGCAGCCACCTGCCAGTGTCCACGGCCGGAGGTGTCCCCTGGCCCCTCTGCCTACCTCTGGACCACATAGGCGTGGCTGCTTCCCCAGCTCCAGCACTGGGAAGTCCATCCCCACCTACTCGGCCCATGGTCATGGTTTGAGGTCATCATAAATTCTTTTTTTTTAGAATATCTTTATTTTATTTATTTTTTATGTGGTGCTGAGGATCAAACCCAGTGCCTTATGCGTGCTAGGCAAGCACGCTACCACTGCGCCATAATCCCAGCCCCATAAATTCTATTCATTGTAACGTTTCCTTTCCTGTTCACCTTCTTATTTTCGCTGGAGTTACTAAATGTGTGTTCAAATCTGAAAGATGATCCAGCACATCAGATATGCTGTCAGCTCAGACTGCATTTTACTTGCTAAGCTTGGACACAGCCTTCACCCTGGGACCTCCCTTGGCCTCTGAAGCGTCCTCTGCTTCCTGGATCCTACCACTTCCCCTTTCTTGGTTCACTCCCTCTTTTTTTTTTTAATTAAATCTTTTTTTAACTTTTATTTATTTATGTATTTTTATGCGGTGCTGAGGATCGAACCCAGTGCCTCCCGCGTGCTAGGTGAACATGCTACCACTGCGCCATAACCCCAGCCCTTTTTTTTTTTTTTTTTTTTTTTATTTTTTAGTTGTAGGTGGACACAATATCTTTATTTTATTTTTATGTGGTGCTGAGGATCGAACCCAGTGTCACTCTCTCTTCTTGATGGACACCCTCAAGTGGCTTTCTGAGAACGGGCAGAAGGGAAGTACCTTCTCTGAGGGCCTTATCTTTCTAAAAATATCTTTCTGCTACCCTCACTCGGAATTAATAGTGTGTTGTGTGTGAACTGAGGTTAAAAATCATTTAACTCAGAATTTGGGGGTTTTTCATCCACTGTCTTCAAGTTCAGTTTTCTCTGGGGGCTCTGTGCCACTCGACGCCTGCTTCTGGGGCATCGCCTCTTCTCTCCCTGACTCCAGTGCTGCCCTGGTGCCCTTAAGCTAAGCATGTGGCTTCTGCTCTCCTGGTTCAAAGCACTCAGTGAACCTCTCAGCCTAGAAAACTGGGTCAGTGTCTGTGAAATATCTGGGGATTATTTCTGGGACGGTGTTCCTCCTCCCTTTCTAGACCTATATGGTTAGACCTCCTCTTACTGGCCCTCGGATATTCCACTTTCCTTTCTTTTTTCTTTTTTTAAATATTTATTTTTTTAGTTGTAGATTGACACAATATCTTTATTTTATTTTTATGTGGTGCTGAGGATCGAACCCAGTGCCTCACGCATGCTAGGCGAGCACGCTACCACTGCGCCATAACCCCAGCCCCTCCACTTTCCTTTTTTTTCTCTCTCTCTCTCCTTCCTCCTCCCTCTCCTTCTTTCCCTCCCTCTCTCTTTCTCTCCCTTGTCTCCCTCTCCCCCGCCCCACTGCCACTTTTCAGTACTGGGGATTGACTTTTTAAGACCTCTAATTTACTATCCTCCCACGTTAGCCTCCCAAGTAGCTAGGATTGTAGGCGTGGCCACAGGGCTGGGCTTTCTCTCATTTAATTTTCTTTTTTTTGGTACCAAGGATTGAACTCAGGGGCACTCGACCACTCAGCCACATCCCCAGCCCTATTTTGTGTTTTATGTAGAGTCAGGGTCTCACTGAGTTGCTTAGCACCTCGCCATTGCTGAGGCTGGCTTTGAACTCGCAACTGTCCTGTGTCAGCCTCCCAAATGCTGGGGTTACAAGCATTTGCCACCGCACCCGGCTCTCTCATTTTTAATTATTTTTTCAATTTTGTTTCTTTATTTTCTTTATGATTCCTTCAATCTTATTTTACAAATATTATATTAAATGTTCAGTTTCTGTAACTGTATTTTTAATTTTCAAGAGCTCTTTGTATTCGCTAAGTATTCCTTCTTTACAGTACCTAGTGTTAGTGCAAAAAGACGGGGAAGAACGCAAACTTCACAGACCATTTCAGGCTTCATTCAGGAGCAGGACTACACCACAGGGACGGACCCACTTTCCTGGTGGAAAATGAGCCACTGAACAAAGAAAAGGACTGGGTTTATATCGGTTATCCTGGGAGGTGGTATGTTGAGCGTATGAGTTTTCCTGGACACTTAGGAATTTGGGATTTGTTCCATTAATCAGTGAAATGGTCAGTTTTAGTGCTCAGGAATTTGAGCTCTTGGGTCTGGGGTCTTGTGTTCTGCAAGTCGGTGCCTGCCAAAGGTTGTCACCCCAGTGTGGTGAGACACTCCTTCCTGCCTGTGATGCACCAGGAAAACAGTGCATGGGGGAGGTGAAAGCTGTCAGTACATGGCTTTTCTTTTTCCTTTTTCTCAGGCGACATTATTTTCATTTCCCACATTATTCCAGACTCTGAAAGGAAGAAATGAATTGGGCGACGAAGTCTCTGGCTTCTGCAAGCTGAGAGGGGGCGAATGGGGGAAGAGACTTTCCTTTCAGAGTTCTGGAATTGGGCATGGGGGGGCATGCAGGAAAGGATGTGTGGGGCAAGTCCTGATGTCATCCTGAGCGATGTTAACTCTTTTCAGAAGATCAGGCGGTGAGCAGTGGGAGAAGGGATGTTGAGATGTTTCTGGGCAATTGTGGCTGAGCCAATCATTTTATTTAAAAAACTATAAGACTAAAAATAGAGAACAACAAAAAATTATAGCAATATGTAAAGATTAATTTGTTTATGGGTTTTTTTGGGGTTTTTTGTTTGTTTTGGTACTGGAGATTGAACTCAGGGGCACTCGACCACTGAGCCACATCCCCAGCCCTATTTTGTGTTTTATGTAGAGACAGGGTCTCACTGAGTTGCTTAGCGCCTCGCCGTTGCTGAGGCTGGCTTTGAACTCGCGATCCTCCTGCCTCAGCCTCCCTAAGTGCTGGGATTACAGGTGTGCGCCACCGTGCCCGGCTGCGAAACTGTGATTTTAATACGTCCAAAGAAGCATCATGAAAAGGATCAGGTCCCATTAGATGACTGCGTACACTCTGCCACTGAACGTCAGTGTCCTCGTATGGAACTCTAGTAACACAAACGTGAGTGACATTATAATGGCGTTGGAGCCTCGAGTCCACCGTAAATCTTAACCACATAGCAGAGTCTTGTAGTTACTGGACTTGGCTCGGAATTTCCTGACCAATATGTACTTTAGTTTGTCAGAGTTCAGTATAATTCTTATAAAATTGTTGAAGACAGGCATTTTGAACCTCTTGGGGCAAGGCCGCCGCTGCTGTGGAAGCAGAGGCAATGAGGCCAGCCAGTCCAGCGGAACCAGCTGTCCACAGCCCGGCAAACGGCTTTTCCCAAGGTTTCCAATGCCTTGGCAGCTCCTGCGTGAGCGCTACTGAAGGCGTTTCCGCCGCCCATCTCTGGATACAGCGCTGCAGCCCTGAGCTTTCGCGTGCAGCATGATACGGATTCTGTGAAGTATGACATTGTATTTGAAGGGGCCAGATAATGAAAGAGACTTGATACACCTGTTGTGAGGTAGAAGTTTTTATGAAGGGAACAGTTCAGATAGGTAGGTTTTTGATTTCCCACATTGTGGCTCACCATTCCTGACTTGAAAAGGCTCCTGAGTCAAACCCAGTTTCCATATTTTACGTGGTCCTGGAGCTCTTTTACCTTGTCTCTTGCCATTTCTGATTGGTTTACATGACTGGTTTTGCAGATGCCAGATGCCAGGGCGTCTAATTGATTTCCTAATGTCAGCACCCGTTTTGTAGTAAATAGAGGTTTCCAATTCTGCTGCTCCTGTATTAATCCTGGTAGATGTTCTTAGCCTATGAGTAAGGGAATAATTTGGGGGCTCTCCTAGTCTAGTGTGTGCAGTTATTGGAATGGTAGGCTTTGGTTGTGAGGTTAAATGTCAGTTTGAGGGATAAGAAAAATTAAGGTATAGAGGCCAATTTATAAGCCTCACAAAGGAAAAAATACTCAGAAATTTGGGGGCATCAGGGCTGTGGGGCTGACATAAATGTACCTTTTAAGTTCTGTTTAGGAGAATTTTTTTTCCAAAATGCCCAGGTATGGCTGTATTTTGGTTATAACTGTTTTTGCTAGGTGTTTAAGACCAAGCTGGTCAAACTGACCTGGTTTTTATCTGTTAAGAGTCAACTGGGTTACCATAGAGGTTACTCTTGGAGAACTTGAGAGCCGCTTCTTAGCTCTTTTGGTGCCATCTGCTAGGTAGAATGGGTTAGGGTCTCCTTGATGAGGTGGCTTCCCTTGGAAGCATCAGGGGTGTCTCCTTTCTTCAATGACCCTCCTCTTTGCAGCAGGTGCACTGATTGGCTTTCCATTCTCCAGTGGTCTCACTAATCTCCCTGATTAGTCATGTGGCCTGGCATTTTAAATCTCCCTAGAGAAGCTCTCTCATCCCTGTGTTCAGGCTGACTCAGAGAGCAAGAGCCAAATATTGGTTTTCTTTCTTAATCTTTTTTTTTTAATTTTTTTTTTTTTTTTTGTAGATGGACACCATGTCTTTATTTTATTGCTTTGTATGTGGTGCTGAGGATCGAACCCAGGGCCTCACACATGCAAGGCAAGCGCTCTACCGCTGAGCTACAATCCCAGCCCCCTTCTTTCTTAATCTTTAAGCTTTGGTATTGAACATCCAGCAGGCCAGTCTCACCAGTCTTTTTTTTTTTTTTTAATATTTTTTTAGTTGTTGATGGATCTTTATTTTATTCATTTATTATTTACATGTGGTGCTGAGGATTGAACCCAGGGCCTCTTGCATGCTAGGCAAGCGCTCTACCGCTGAGCTACAGCCCCAGCCCTCACCAGTCTTAAAGTAAGAGCACTGGGCTTTAACTTTAATGTGCATAACCTTACAGTTGTTTACCCCTTATATTTAATTGGGGTCTGTATTAGTACTGGAAGTTAGCCTTATATCTTATCTGTCCTGTAGGTGATGGCTTATTATCTTAAATTAATCCAAGTTGTGTGTTCTTGAAGCAGTAATTCTGCAAAACATTAACAGGCAACAGTTATAAAGTTTACAAAGAAAATACAAAATGAAATTAATGAGAGTAAAAACATGTTTAGTTTGTATAATAACTTTGAACCAAGAAACATTATATCTATAATAGCACTAATGTATATTTGATATCTGTTTAGCTTCTAAAAGGATCCAATAAGTTGTGAACTCAATTACTTGTGAAATACCTCACAAGTTTTCTTTTTTAAACTTTCTTACAACCTTAAGTACTTTTTTTTAATCTACTAAAATCCTCATGTAATTTTGTATTATGTCCCTTGTTTATTTTGAAATCACAGTTGTCTTTATAACAAAAATTTATCCTTTGTTTGTTTGTTTTTTTTTTTTTTTTTGGTACTGGGGATTGAACTCAGGGGCACTCGACCACTGAGCCACATCCCCAGCCCTACTTTGTGTTTTATGTAGAGACAGGGTCTCACTGAGTTGCTTAGTGCCTCACCATTGCACAGGCTGACTTTGAACTCGCGATTCTCCTGTCTCAGCCTCCCTAAGTGCTGGGATTATAGGCTTGCGCCACCGCGCCCGGCCAAAAATTTATCCTTTGAATATAACTTCAAATGAGATTAAGTCTATCTACTTTGAGATTATCTTAATATGGAGTAATGTGAGAGGCAGAGTCTTAATTTAGGTGAGTTGAGGCTCTTGGCAAATTTTAGGTAAAGTGTTGTAGTTCTGAAGCTGACCTTTGCCTCTTTCTTAAATGTCATCTCACAAAGTTTGCACATGTTGTTTTCTGAGTCTATATGAACATTACTTAACACAATATAATATTACATTTAAAACATGGATCAGAGAAAGGCTGAGAGAGTTTTAATCTTTTTGTGTGGATAAGTGGCAAATGTTTTCATGTTTTACGATATTAAAACAGATCAAGCTCTCCTTATTATCTTTCAAAAATACATTTAAGCCGGGTGCGGTGGCTCAAGCCTGTAATCCCAGCACTTAGGGAGGCTGAGACAGGAGAATCACGAGTTCAAAGCCAGCCTCAGCAACAGCGAGGCACTAAGCAACTCAGTGAGACCCTGTCTCTACATAAAACACAAAATAGGGCTGGGGATGTGGCTCAGTGGTCAAGTGCCCCTGAGTTCAATCCCCGGTACCAAAAAAAAAAACCCAAAAACCTAATGTTTTAGACTTTGTTTTATATCAGTACATTAAAGTTTAAATAACTGTGCTAATTAAAGCCAATTTAATCACAAGCATAATATTAGTTTTTTCCTGAGATTTACCTTCTGCAAACGTCTATGACTTACTTAGACATTTACAACTTGTTTGCATCTTTAGTTTTGTTCTCTCATTTTGGACTTTAGCACAAGAATATTACATTACTAGACAAAATACTTTCTCATTTAGAAATTTTTTTTTGACCTTTTAATTTTTCATACTAAAATATATTTTCATACCTACTACTTTCTTTCATCTCTTTTAGTGTTAGACCTTTTCTTCTGGTGTCCTGCTGTCTTTAAACATCAGAGGCAGTGTCCTTTGGCATCTTCAACTTAGTCCCTGACTGTTCAGACTCCTTGTCATATAGCTGAATAAATGTCTATACGTAAACTTTTATATATTTTACTCCTGACACACCAACTTTAATTATAAGACTGTAAAATCATCCAGAAAACCATTTAAAGACCAGAAGGTGACAATAAAACATTTTTCTTGGGTCTGGGGTTGTGGCTTAGTGGTAGAGCGCTTTCCTTGTATGGTGAGGCACCGGGTTCGATCCTCAGCACCACATACAAAATACATAAATAAAATAACTTAAAAAAATAAAAAACATTTTTCTTTTAAACAGGCCTGCATCCTAAAGGGCTAGTAACAGCTATGAAAAACAGATAAACAAGAAAGGATCCCCAAAATCAGGTGAGAACTTTTAAAACAGAAAAACTTGCACATACGAATTCCTTCCTTAGCTTGGATAGTGAAAGATACAGGGCAGGTGGCGGTAGGAAAGCCATTGCAGCTGGCTCGTGTGTCTTTTATTTTTTTTCCTTTTTATCCTTGTATGTAGAACATACATGAAAGTAGAATCTTAAGCCTTGATCATCTTGTTTTTAGTGAAGATCAGAAACAAACCAATCTTAAATTTTTCATTGATCAACAAGTTATGAAACCCACATTTATAATGTTTGTCCCATTTATGTTAAATCTGATTTACTCATTTTTAACTTAGGTTACTCATAAAAACCATAAAAACTTAACATTTTAAGTCATCATTTTCTGTTGAAGGAAAATCCTAGAAAAATGGTCACTGATTACATTTTAAACATTTTATAGGAAACAACACCCTTCATTGTCTGATCATCTGGAAAAAAACCTGTGGGATAGTGATTTTAAAGACATCATTATTTTTATGTGTTTACCCAATTTAAATCAAACTTTTGAATCATGTGAATCAAAGGTATTTGGATCCATTTTTTAAAAATTTTAGTTATGAGTGCTCTATATGTTGGGTTTGATACACAAACACATGCAGACAAGACAATACACAAAACAAAAAGCAAAGGCCTTATATCTTTTTAGAACCTATTAGATTAAGGGTCAACCCTTGTAAATTGGTCTCTGAGCAAAGTAGAGGATAAAAAAAACTTCTATAGTTGGATAAAATCGATCTGTTCAAAAATTTTAATTTAGGGGCTGAGGTAGTGGCTCAGTGGTGGAGCACTTGCCTCGCACACGTGAGGCACTGGGTTCAATCCTCAGCACCACATACAAAATACATAAATAAATAAACTAAAGGTTTAAAAAAAGTTTAAAAAAATTTTAATTTAGATGCACAGAATCAGAATCATGAGCTCAAAAATACAGAATTTAAGAATCAAGAGTCCTAGAAAAAATGATATAGCTGTTACTTATTTCAGTAAAGCAACATGAGAAAAGGAGCAAAAAGAGAGAGGGGGGCGGAGAGGGAGAGAGGAAGTCAATTCAAACAGACTTTTGTTTTTTTCTTCTTCCTTAGTCTCAAGCCCCCCATTAGGTCTTCCCTTTACATTGGAATCAAACTCCAGTGCAGTCTGGCCAGGGAAGTTGCTGCCCACGCTTTTTCACCCTTTTTTCCCCAGTTAGTATACAGGCCAGGTTTGGATATAGAAATTTTTTTAATATATATTTTTTAAGTTGTAGATGAACACAATATCTTTATTTATTTATTTATTTAAAAGATTTTTTTTTTAATATTTTTTTTTATTTGATGGACACAATGTCTTTATTTCATTGCTTTGTATGTGGTGCTGAGGATCGAACCCAGTGCCTCACGCATGCGAGGCAAGTGCTCTTCCACTGGGCCACAGCCCCAGCCCTGGACATAGAAACTTATAACATATCATTCCCCATAACTTCTGAGGAATGAGGCTGTTATATCATGCTCCCTACCAAGACATGCCACTGGCTGTTGGGCTGGTCATGGTGAAGGGGGGACATTCACCACCTACTTACACCCTTAAAGTCTCTTTACAAGGGGAATATTTGCCTGCTGCTTGGCCATTTATCATCCCTATAAGCTGGGGCCCCTAAGATGTGTTATTTGAGGTGACAGGGGCAGTGGAATTTGGATCCTCTCCTTCCAGCAACTCAGGGCATGGGATTTGAGAAGCTGGCTGCACCAAGGAGAGGGGTGTTTTCCCTTGGGGACCGTCCACCTTCCAATGTCCCCATTGCTCTCATCTGGGACAGGGCGTGGAGGGGTCTTGGGTGAGGGTAGGCTTTTGTCAAATGTCCAGTCTGCCCACATTGGAAACGGGGCAGGAGATGTATCAGAGGGTCTAGTGGAGCCACGAGCAGCAGTGGCTTTTCAAGCCGCTGGATGGCTGAGGTAGGAGCTGATGTTTAATTTTAAGATGTGTTTCCTTCTCCTGCTTGGCCTCGTTTTTTCTATTGTAAAGGGTCTACAAGGCAGCATGTAGAAACTGCTTCTGGTAAGCCTTGGCATCCTCACTGGGGCCCTGGGTAATTTCTTTTATCTTTTTCCAATTTATTTGGGTGTGAGTTTTTTGTCTGTTTTGACACTGCCTCAAGGAGGCAAGTGACCATATGCTGTAACCTGACAACCCTGGGGTCTTGAGGTTGGTCAGCAGTGGAGCTTTGGGGAGGGGAATTGAGGGAAAGGGGAGGCCTCAGGGGAGGCCATGGGACCCTGGGATCTGTAGGGAGGAGGTTCATCTGCTATCTCTGGGCTGTGAATGACAAAGAGCATTTTGAGTTTGTAGCTAGTAACTGCAAAGTAGTGCAGGGCAGATGTAGGGAGAGATGGATTTGAGTGGAGGGGGAAACCCTGCCGACACCAAAGTTCCAGGTACTTGCCATTTTGGGTGAAATGTTTTTCAAAGCTCGCTGAGCCTCTTTATCAAGAGTTCCACATTTAGGCCAGGTGTGCTGGCTCATTTGCACTGTGGCCAGATTTTAGTACTGAATCCAGTGAAGCACTGACTGAGTTGTTCCCATCTTTGGAGAGGTTCAATGGGCAAGGTGACAACGGAGGGAAAGGCCTCCCTTGCCCTCTTTATGCCACCAGTGGGCCAGTCTTGGGCACAGGGGGTTGGGGAAACGTCTTTCTCTCAATCCTAAGGGTGGAGTCTCTGTCCAGCAGGGTCCCAGCTAAGGAAGGGGTCTTACCTCTCCAAAGGGATAAGAAGGCCCGTGGTGGATGCAGAAGTAAAATGGCAAGTAGGTCCCTGACTTGTGAAGTTCGCTGAATGCACAAGGGAAGGGAAGGTTGGGGACAGGAAGGAGTGGGCCTTCCTGAGTGCCCATGATGGGCTGGGTATAAATCCCTTTATTGTCCTCGTGCCATGAAGCCCAGACGCGAAGTCGATCTGTGGCGTCCCGGACGCTGTCGGCGTCAGGTCTCAGACTCAAAGTCTTCCTGCAATGCTAGGGAGTGGCCCCAGCCAGATGCCTTCAGTCACTTTGAGCTTTCCTCCTGCCACACGCACCAAGTTTCTCCCACATGGCAGTTGACATTCGGTACCCGCGAGGGCTGTTGTGGTAAGGTTTGAGACCCAAGACCTCACACAGCACCAGAGAGTGGCCCTGGCCAGCTGCATTCAGCTGTCCTGGGCCTGCTGCCTCTCCCTCACACCGAACCTCTTCCACATAAGGTGGACAGCAAAGGGCACGGGGCCTGCGTCCATCAGGGCAGGGCAACACAGTCAGTTCAGAGATTCAGCTGTGGCTCCGACCGGGTGGCTGGGGGCTCCCAGGTGTCTGAGAGCCTCAGAGGTGCCGGGTAATCAATCATGGTCACTTTTGTGGCCTCATCAACTGTTTAACTGATTGCGGGGGAGGTTAGGGTCAGGAGATGGGGAGGCATTTCCTGACCCCTGTCCTGGTCAGGGAACCAAACCATTAGCGCAAAAAGACGGGGAAGAATGCAAACTTCACAGACCATTTCAGGCTTCGTTCAGGAGCAGGACTACACCACAGGGATGGACCCACTTTCCTGGTGGAAAATGAGCCACTGAACAAAGAAAAGGACTGGGTTTATATCAGTTATCCTGGGAGGTGGTCTGTTGAGCATATGAGTTTTCCTGGACACTTAGGAATTTGGGATTTGTTCCATTAATCAGTGAAATGGTCAGTTTTAGTGCTCAGGAATTTGAGCTCTTGGGTCTGGGGTCTTGTGTTCTGCAAGTCGGTGCCTGCCAAAGGTTGTCACCCCAGTGTGGTGAGACACTCCTTCCTGCCTGTGATGCACCAGGAAAACAGTGCATGGCTTTTCTTTTTCCTTTTTCTCAGGCGACATTATTTTCATTTCCACATCTATTACCTAGTTCTTTTGTCATGAAAATGTACAAAATTTTCTGTTTCTTTCTTAAGGATATTAATAGTCACTGGTACAATGGTGTATCTGTGTAGTCCCAGCTACTTGGGAGGCAGAGGCAAGAGGATCACAATTTTGAGGCCAGCCTGGGCAAGTTTTCAAGACCCTATTTTTTTTTTTTAATATACTGGTGATTTAACCCAGGGGTGCTTAACCAATAAGCCACATCCTTAGCCCTTTTTTTTTATAATATTTTTAAAAATTTTTTTAGTTGTAGGTGGACAGAATATCTTTATTTTATTTTTATGTGGTGCTGAGGATCGAACCCAGTGTCTCGCGCTAGGCAAGCACGCTACCACTGAGCCACAACCCCAGCCCCATCCCTAGCCCTTTTTATTTTTTATTTTGAGACAAGGTCTGTTAAGTTGCTTAGGGCCTCACTAAGTTGCTGAGACTGGCCTTGAACTTGTAATCTTCCTGCCTCAGCCTCTGATGTTACTGGGATTGTAGGCCTGTGCCACCATGCCTGTCAACAAAACCCTGTTAATATTTAAAAAATAGAAAAAGGACTGAGGATACAGCTCAGAGTGCTCCTGAGTTCAATCCCAGTACTGCAAAAAAAAACAAACAAAAAGATATTAATAATCTTTTCTGAGCCAGTGAGGGGCCATGCTCCTGTAGCTCTAGCTACTTGAGAGGCCAGGTAGGAGGATCGTTTGAGTCTACAAACTTGAGACCAGCTTGGGCAACATAACAAGACCCTGTTGATAATAATAACATTAATTTTTTCTAAGCCGTCTTCTCCTAGAACAGCCTGTTTCCCAGGTGGCCCTTTTTCTGTTTGTTGTCTCTATCTTCCTGTTGGAGGCATCCCTCCGTGTCCAGGGGCCCTGACTGGCTGCAAGCTGGAGTGGAGAAGATAGACAGAGCTTGCCTGGGGGCTCCACCAGGCACTGACCTGGCAGGAAGCCTCCCCAGCCAATCAGACCCCAGAGGAACCCCACGTGGTGTCCTGTCTCAGGGGAGGCCTGTGTCCAGTGTTCTGGGCACTGAGGGTGGTGGGTTGGACAGGGCTGGGGTCTCAGCACCATGTGCATGTACACCAGCTCCTCAGTCTTCAACACAGGACCTCACCTCTGCAGAGATCCTCCAGCCCACTGGGAAGAAGTGCACAGTGTTAGCCTGGGGAGGTCGGTCCAGGAGCCCTGCAGAGGGGACCCGGCTCCCTGCTGTCCTCTAGGCAACCCTGCTCTTGGCCCCCCTCCACTTGCCCTTCAAAAGGTACTTGGATCCACCAACACGTGAGCCTTTCAGAGGGACATGTGAGGTGCTAGGGTGGGAGGGGTGAGTGCCTTGCCCCCTGCCCCAGGGCTCCAGGGCTGGTTAGTCCTGTCCTCCAGCCCCCATGCCCTCCAGCTTTCCAGCAAGGGCTGCATTTTCCCTGGGCTCTTCCCACCTGAAAGGCCTTTTAATCCCGTGAGGAGCTTGCACAGGGCTCAGCAGAGCCCTGGGGAGCCTGGCAGGGGGGCGCCCTGGAAGTACCTGGGGAGCAGCTTGCACCTGCTTGTCCTGCCCTCAATGGTCTGTTATAAACAACCCCAATCAGAGCCTGGCACAGGGCCACGCCTATATCCCAGCACTTTGGGAGGCTGAGACAGGAGGATCGCGAGTTCAAAGCCAGCCTCAGCAATGGTGAGGTGCTAAGCAACTCAGTGAGACCCTGTCTCTACATAAAACACAAAATAGGGCTGGGGATGTGGCTCAGTGGTAGAGTGCCCTGAGTTCAATCCCTGGTACCAAAAATAAATAAATAACCCCAATCAGCATTAAGCTTTATCATCAGACACCTTAATTTGCCGTAGCACCTCAGCTACCAACTGAGGGCCGAGTTGCCAGGTAACACTCCAGTCATCAGCTGACGCCTCAAAGAGGAAGGCTCTGTTGGGGCATGGAATGCTGCCCCTGCTTGTGTGCAGTTTGACTTCTGAAAGGAGAAAATAGCTTTGATAAGGAAAGAGAGGCACCAAAGACCCCAGGCTGGCAGCATTTGGCCCCAGGGGCTCAGGGCTCCTAGGGTTCCAGCCTCACAGCTGCCTCAGCCCCCCATGATGGGGCATGGCCCTAGCATGGCTGTGCCTGGCGCATCCTGGGTGGTGAGGACAAATGTCTTTGATGATACGAGCAGGCCAAGCTTGCTTCTCTCTGCCAAACAGATGCAAACATCCAGACCAGATGGAGAGAAACTTGCCAGGGTGCCAGGAGCCTGCCGGCCGTGGCCCTCTCTCTTGCAGGTCCCACTGGCTTCTTGTCCTGGGGAGCCTGAGCACCGTGCTCCACACCCACCACTGCAGCATGTAACAGGCACCCAGGGGGTGTCTTCAGTTCTCCCCATCCTTGGGACACCCACTGGGAGAGCCTGCTCTGTCAGTTTCCTTGGGAGGTGAGGAAGTTCCACATCCCAGGCCTGGAAGAGAAGACCAAGGGCCACAGGAGTTGGCCCCGTGGCCTCAGGCGGGTTGGAGCCCCTCTGCTCCCACAGGAAGGATCAGAACCCTGGAATCTTCTCTCTGGGACTGGAGTACCTGGGAAGATGCCGCAATCCTAACTACGCCTGGGAAATGGAACAAGATGGAGAAAAACAACGTCCCTGGAAAGGCTCCTGGGGATGTCATGTACGGGGCCAGCAGGGAATCAGCAGCTCTGCCTACCACATAAGGTGGCATATCTACACGTTTCAGGAATTAGGAACAGATAAGCCTGGCGTGGTGATTATGCCGACCACACAGTCTGCCAGGAAGTCTTGTTGGCTTTTTCTTCAGCAACCCCAGAATCAGGTGGGCTCTCGGCATCTCCAAGCCGCTCCTCTGGGGACTGTCGTTTGTTTCCCTCTTGGCTGTGCGAAGTCAAAACCCTGCAAGGCTCATGTGTCATTCCAGAGAAAAGCTTGAGTCCTCAGATGGTCTACGAGGTCCCACCTCCCCATCTCCCTCTCAGCATCAGAGAAGTAAAAGGATAACAGGGTTATGCAGGAATCGCAGCATCAGGAGTTGGGGATGCAGCACAACGGTGAGTGCTTGCCCAGCATTTGACAGGCCCTGGGTCCCATCCCCAGTGCCACAAAAAATAAAGAAGTAAATCATGGAATCCTAGCTGGGGGAGGATAGAGTCTGCCCAGTTGGGGAGGGAGCATCAGCCGCATCCCAGCTAGTTCACCAGTGGTGGGGTGAGGAAAGGCACAGTCCTATATCATGAGAATATGCCAGAGCTGCTCCTCAAGCGGCAAGCCATGTGCCGAACCTGTCTCTTGTATGGGACCATCACAGCATCTCGAAGGCCCGTCTGGATTTGCCCTCTTGGGCTTCCTTGAGCTCTTTGCATGACCCTGAATGTGGCTGGAGAGCTGGCCCTGGCCCCTGTTGCTGTGCCTGAGCTCTGTCTGCACTGCTGCACCTCACCAGGCCACAGAGCCACAGGGAACCTGCCCTCTGTAGGTCATAGCTAGGACAAGACCTGCACAGGGCTGTTTGTCCAGGGAATTCAGGTCTGGCCCCTAAAGTGTGGTCTGGAAGTGGGGCACAGGCTCTGGGTGGGCCCTTGGACACGTGGCCTCCATCTTGGCAGGGAAGGCAGAGGGCAGAGGAGATCCAGAGTAGGGTGAGGGCAAAGGAATGACCTACACTTGGGAGGACAAGGATCATCAGCATGGAGACCAGTTAGCTCTGGCCGGCTCTCCCAAGGACCCCACTGTAGGCAGGGACCTGTGAGTACCACCCTTTCCCCTACTGTCTTAGAGAGGGGTAGGACAGGGGCGGGAGGTGATGTGTGAGGGAGGCACGCTTCCTGAGAGCCTTGGAGGCTCTGATATGGAGCCTCTTTCCACCACAGGACTGGACTACACTGTGCCCTAACCCTCAGGGGCCCACAGGGAGCAGACTGGGACTCCACCCCTGAGAGGAACAAGATTGCTCACGGATGACAGGTGCTCTGAGTTGGCAGCAGCTGCATGTCCTGCGTGACTGGGGACTTGGCACCCAGGGCTCAGTCCCAGGCACTTATGTGACAGGTGAGTGGTGGGTGACTCACACTCAGGTCCCGCCTGAGGTCTGGTCCCCAAGCCTGTAGGGTCACAATGCCCCCTTGTGGACACTCAAAAGTAGGGACCCCTCTCACAAGCAAGCCCTGAGGTCAAGTGCTGTCACCTAGCTTCTGTGGATGTGGCAGGGGAGATGTTGCTGGCTAAACTAGGTTAGTGGCTAACCTTACTAGCTGCAATTTAGTTGGGCCTGGCCCCCAACAAGCCCCGCAGCCCCTCCTTCTGGGCACAGCTGGCTCATGAAGCAACCCAGCAAGGGTTGAGGTCCCATTATCCCGACAGAAGGGGCAGAAGAGGGAGGGGCTGGCAAAGGTGCCCTAGAGGGACCCAAAGAGGCCGGAGGAAGGGGACCTTTGCAGGATTCCGGTGTATAATTTCCAACAGCAGATGAACCAGAGTCGAGGTGGTGACCTGTCTACTTCCACCTGCTCCAGCTGGTCAGCTGCTGGGAACCCCCGGGCCCTTCGCTGTGGTTAGAAGGAAATCCAGCCTCTCTGCAGGGTCTGGCGTCCTCCTAGTCTGCATTCTGTGCTTGCCCAGGCTCGGCCCAAGCTGTGGATTCACAAGGGGAAACACAGGTGCTGCGCACGCAACTGCGTGGAGGAGGAAGGGCGCGCGCAGGCAGGGACGCGATCGGCAGGGAACCTTTAAAAGACCCCATTTGTGGGCTGAGGTTGTGGCTCAGTGGCAGAGCACTTGCCTCGCACGGGTGAGGCACTGGGTTCAATCCTCAGCACCACATAAAAATAAACAAAATAAAGACACTGTATCCATGTATAATTAAAAGATATTTTTTAAAAAGACCCCATTTGTACATGGGTACCATTGGGGGATGACCTAGCAGTGGAGAAACGCCGCATTTGTTTGGGAAGTTGAGGGAAGGAGAAGCCTGGAGGAGGGCCAGCTCCCTGGAGGAGGAGGGCCAGCTCCCTGCTGCCTCCCACTCATGTGTTCCACCCCCACTTCTGGCCGCAGACCGGGACATGTGGGGGTTAGGTATCCGGCTTTGGGTCCCACATGCGTCCTGGGTCGGTAGGGGACCTCTCGGGGCTCCGTGCCCCCATGTGACCGACTGACCGCTTAGGACGCGAAGCTCAGCTCCGGGAACCTGGCCTGCAGCCCGGGAGGCGGATTCTGATTCACACTCCGGTCCGACACTCTGGAGGTCGTCGGACTCCTCCTTGCCATCAGTATCTGCATCAGGCTGCTGAACCCCGAGACTCCCCAGCTTCCCAAGACGCGGGGAAATGGGGTCGTTAGTACGAACCCCATCCCAGCGGACTAGCCTAGGAGCTCCGCCGCGACTAGTGGTGGTCCTGCCTGCAGACCTCAGGGCCTGGGCGGGCGTGGGCGTGGCCCGCCGACGGGGGGCGGAGCGGACAGGCAAGATGGGCGTGGCCTGCTGGCGGGGGCGGGGGGCAGACTGGCGGGGCGGGGCCTGCCGGCGGGGGCGGGGCGGGCGGGCATGGGCGTGGCCCGCCGGCGGGGGCGGTGTGGCGGGCGGCGGAGTTCCGGGAAGGCCCGCCTGGGCCGCGGAAGGAAAGGCGGCCGCCACCTGCGGCAGGCTGGCAGTCATGTCCCGGGACACGAGGCGTGGCGGACGAGAGGGGTCCCCGCTCGCGGCCGCGGCGCTTAGCGGCCTGTACCTGGAGGCCAGTGAGCAGCTGCGGCGCCTGCAGGACCAGCTGGCCGCCCGAGACGCCCTCATCGCGCGCCTCCGCGCTCGCCTGGCTGCGCTCGAAGGGGACGCGGCGCCGTCGCTCGTGGACGCGCTGCTGGAGCAGGTGGCACGCTTCCGGGAGCAGCTGCGGCGGCAGGAGGGCGGCGCCACCGAGGCCCAGCTGCGCCAGGTGCGGGGCGGGCGAGCGCTGCGGGCGCGGGGTTCTCAGCGGTGCGCGCGGTCTGTGCCGGCGGAGTTCTGAGCGCCGACAGTTGGGACAGGTGTGCAGGTGCGGGTTTCTGGGGCTTTCTGTGCCATGTGCGTGTGAGTTACGTTCTTGCGGGGTGTAGGTTTCCAGTGAGGGCCGGCCTTGGGTGCTGGCCTGTTGGGGTCCCTTCCAGCCCTGCCCAGTAAAGGGCTTTCCCTAGTGACACTTCAGCTTTTTTCAGGGAGTGGCCACAAGGGAGGCTCCTGCCAGTGTCCCATGACAGGTGTTAATCCTTTCTCCTCCTCCTCCTTGATGCTACTCTTTTACGAGATGTCATAAGCACCCCAACAGAAGCAAGAGTAATACTTTTCTCTAAGTTGAGGGTAGACCCCCAGAATTGGGCAAACTGGCATCTGTTACTTCATTTGGTCCATGACTATTATCCTGGTTTTTCCAGGAAAGAAGCAAGGCTTGTAAAGGGAGTGACCCTCAAAGCATAGCTTTTTTTTTTTTTTTTAAATATTTTTTTAGTTGTAGATGGACACAATGTCTTTATTTTATTGCTTTGTATGTGGTGCTGAGGATCGAACCCAGGGCCTCACGCATGCAAGGCAAGCGCTCTACCGCTGAGCTACAATCCCAGCCCCTCAAAGCATAGCTTTTGTTGCTACGATTGGCCCTATAGCCGGATTTTATTTTATCTTATTTTTTATTTAGTTATTTTATTTAAATGCGTTTCAAGTCATAGTACATAACCAGAGCTCAGTTTTTCCATTTCTCTGGTTGCAAACCAGATAAAGTCACACCATTAGAGTCTTCATACATGCACCAGGGGTAGTAATGACCCTCTCAAACAACCATCATTACTGTGCCCATTCCCCTTTCCTTCCTCCCACCTCCCCCTGCCACGTCTAGAGTTCCTGCATTTCTCCTATGTTTCCCGTTCCCACCCCCCTTATGTATCCTTATCCACTAATCAGCAAGAACATTTGACATTTGGTTTTTTGGGATTGGCTTACTTCACTTAGCATAATGTTCTCCAATTCCATCCATTTGCCTGCAAATGTCATAATTTTATTCTCTCTTATTGCTGAATAATATTCCATTGTGTATATGTACCACAGTTTGTTTATCCATTCATCTATTGAAGGGCATCTGGGTTGCTTCCATAGTTTTGCAATTGTGAATTGTGCTGCTATAAACACTGAGGTGACTGCTGTTTTGTAGTGTGCTGTTTTTAAATCTTTAGGGTATAAGCCAAGGAGTGGGATAGCTGGATTGAATGGCAGTTCCATTCCAAGTTTTTTAAGAAATCTCCAAACTGCTTTCCAGATTGGTTGCACCAATTTGCAGTCCCACCAGCAATGCTTGAGTGTACCTTTTTCACCACATCCTCGCCAGCACTTATTGTTGCTGGTATTTTGGATAGCTGCCATTCTGACTGGGGTGAGATGAAATCTGAGTGTAGTTTTGATTTGCATTTCTCTAATTGCTAGAGATGACGAACATTTCTTCATATATATATTTATTGATTGTATTTCTTCTTCTGAGAAGTTTCTATTCAGCTCCTTAGCCCATTTATTGATTGGGTTATTCTATAGCCGGATTTTAGAGGAAAAAAGAAACATGCTTCTTTTTTTGTGATTTTAAAACAATTTCGAATATCTGAAAAATAGAGAAAATAATAATAGAATAATGTCCATAACTGCACATTGAAGAGGTAACTGGTTTCGAGCGCGTGGCCTGCCTCCTTCCTGCTTTTCTCTGGGTATAGGGCACATACATAGTTAAGTTCATATTCCCTATACAGTTTTATTAAGGTTGTCAACATTATGTCACTTAAAATAAACTCAGCAGCCAGATGCCTCCCCAATTCCAGCTCCTTCCCTCTTTGGGGAAGGTGGGTTGTAATTCATCAGAGTAGAAAGGAAATTTAAAAGTCACCTGATCGGGGCTGGGATTGTAGCTCAGCGGTAGAGCGCTTGCCTCGCATGTGGGAGGCCCTGGGTTCGATCCTCAGCACCACGTATAAATAAATAAAACATGTCTATAAAAAATTTAATTATAAAAATAAAAAAAAATAAAATAAAATAAAAGTCACCTGATCTCTGCCACTGACATTAGTGCAATGGTCATTAACAACCACCGATGAGTACAGAGCGGGGTACCTAAGGGCCCATTTGGCTTTATTACCGGAATGTTTTGGGGAGCAGTTAGGGGATATGGGCACCTTACAGGCAGTGCAGAACTGACCTTAGTCTGGAGGCCATGGGTGTTCAGCCTGTGTCCCAGCCTTTCCCCAGGGGGAAGCAAGGTCGGTGGTCACTGGTCCTTCCTCCTCTGGCATATACATTTTGTTGGGGATTCTTACTTATTATTTTGCAATTTTATTTAGGTAATTTTGTTTAAGTTATTGTGATAATTTTAAATATTATGTTTTCCAGTCTGTCAAACAAAGTGACCAAACATAGGTATCATAAATTAACCTATTGAACAAACTGATTTTTTTTTTGGTACTGAGGATTGAACTCAGAGGATTGAACTTGACCACTGAGCCGCACCCCCAGCCCTGTTTTGTGTAGAGACAGAGTCTTCCTGGGTTCAAACTGATTCTAACAGATCCTGTTCATTTCCTTTACTGTAACCTTTTTCTGTACCATGGCTCCTTGAGCTAGGTGGTTTGCAAAGGTAAATACTGGCTTAGAGAACTAATGTAGTACATTTTATGTCTCAGCACAATCTTAGCAAACATCAAAGGAATTACGTTATCAAATCAATACAAGTATGGCTGGCCGTGGTGGCACACACCTGTAATCTCAGCGACTTGGGAGGCTGAGGCAGGAGGATAACAAGTTCAAGACCAGCCTCAGCAACTTAGTGAGGTCCTAGGCAACTCAGCAGAACCGTGTCTCAAAATAAAAAAATTCAGAGGGCTGGGGATGTGGCTCAGAGGCAAAGCACCTGGGTTCAATCCCCAGTACCAAAACCAAACCAAACCAAAACACACACACACACACACACACACACACACAATGCAAATACAACAATCATTCTTTTTTTTACTGTCTCAAGTTCTCTCCCCTCCTCCTCTTCCTATACTCATTATATTTATTTACTTATTTATTTTGGTACTGGGGATTGAACTCGGGGGCACTTGACCACATCCCCAGGCCTAATTTGTGTTTTATGTAGAGACAGGGTCTCACTGAGTTTCTTAGCACCTCGCCATTGCTGAGGCTGGCTTTGAACTCGCCATTCTCCTGTCTCAGCCTCCCTAAGTGCTGGGATTACAGGCATGCACCACCGCACCTGGCAATACTCATTATCTTTACATGCTACCAGTGAATATAACATGGTTATATTAGAAAACATTTATCTTTTGACTGTAGTGAAAGGAAAGTAACTGACGCTGACTTTAATGTTAAATGTTAATAGAAGTTAATAAATGTGAAAACAAATGAGTAACTATATTCACCTTTCCTTAAAGAAATGGTTAGTTTAAATGTTATATTTCCATATGTGATGATAATATGTTGTGATTGTGGAGAAATGATAAAGTAAGAATTGCATACAAATTTAGGTTATTTCTTATTTTTAAATATATTTTTTTAGTTGTTGATGGATTTTTATTTTATTCATTTATTATTATTATTATTTTTAATTTTTTTAGTTATACATGAACACAGTGTCTTTATTTTTGTTTATGTGGTGCTGAGGATCGAACCCAGTGCCTCACACACGCAAGGCAAGCGCTCTGCCACTGAGCCACAACCTCAGCCCTCACTTATTATTTATATGTGGTGCTGAGGATCGAACCCAGTGCCTCACGCATGCTAGGCAAGCACTCTAGCACTGAGCTACAGCCCCAGTCCCAAACTTAGATTATTTCTAAGGGACAGAGAAAAGTTGTTTCATACTTGTTACTGCCCAGAAAGAAATGTAGGGGAAAAAAATCAAGAAAAAGACAAGGCAATGGGCTGTGGCTGTGGCTCAGTGGTAGAGCGCTTGCCTAGCATGTGTGAGGCACTGGGTTCGGTCCTCAGCACCACATATAAATAATAAATGAATAAAATAAAGATCCATCAACAACTTAAAAAATATTTTAAAAATATATAATAACATTAAAAAAAAAAGAAAAAGACAAGGCAGGTACAAGAGATTTCAGGTGGCCAAATCCGTATGTCATTAAGAACACCCAAGGGCTTTCAAGCTACTTTAACAGCTGCCTTGGGTCTTTGATCCAGAGAAAATCCCAGGGATGAAGGTCTGGATAATGAATTGAACCCTCCTAAGGAAGTCACTTGTGATAGTATGGTCGATCTCTTCATTTGCTAGCATCAAAAGAGACTGTGGGGCTGGGGATATAGCTCAGTTGGTAGAGTGCTTGCCTCGCATGCACAAGGCCCTGGGTTCAATCCCCACCAACACAAAACACAAAACAAAAATAAAAACCTATGCCACTGTGTGTACTTGTAGTAGCTGAGAGATAGACAATGAAAAGGGAGCTTCTTTCCGATGGACTTTTTTTTTCATATCTTTATTTTGTTCGTTTATTTTATGTGGTGCTGAGGATAGAATGCAGTGCCTCACATGTACAAGGCAAACGCTCTGCCACTAAGCCCCAGCCCCAGCCCTCCCATGGACTCTTTTATTTTTTCTTTTTTTAATGGACAGGATGCCTTTATTTTATTTGTTTATTTTTTAAAAATATGTTTTAGATGTTGATGGGCCTTTATTTTATTCATTCATTTATATGCGGTGCTGAGAATCAAACCCAGTGCCTCACACGTGCTAGGAAAGTGCTCTGCCACTGGGCTACAGCCCCAGCCCCTCCCATGGACTCTTAATTTCTTCACTTGGTCCAAGTCTTGGTTTACCTGGACCCCATCCTGGGCCTTTGAATAAGGCAGAGAACTTTTTGAAGAACCCAGGTGTGGTCCAGAAGGTAGTCCACATGTGCAGTAGTGGGGCTGGACCTTGAATGGTCAGGTCCATCAGTGGGATGTGCTAGACTATGCCACTTCCTTATTCTCTGCTTCAGATGTCCCACATGGACTCTGTGACAGCTAAGGATATTAAGAATCAGTTCTGAGAGCCGGCGCGGTGGCGCATGCCTGTAATCCCAGCACTTGGGGAGGCTGAGACAGGAGAATCGCGAGTTCAAAGCCAGCCTCAGCAACGGTGGGGCGCTAAGCAACTCAGTGAGACCCTGTCTCTACATAAAACACAAAATAGGGCTGGGGAGGTGGCTCAGTGGTCAAGTGTCCCTGAATTCAATCCCTGGTACCAAAAAAGAAAGTTCTGAAGGCTCAGGGTCTTGATGACTTGTGTGTGGATCTAAAATTGGTACAAGAGATTAAACCAAAGATGAACAGTGCAGATGAAGGTGGTAAGAAGAGTGCCTGGGGAGAGCAGAGCATGTTTCTGCAGGTGCCCCATCCAGGACTGCAGAGCCTTGAGGTGGTCCCCGTCGTTATCATTAGGGAACATGTACTCCAGTAGTGTTGCTGCAGTTTCTAATGATCTAAGGCACATTTTAGGCCTGGTGTCTTATGCAGACAATTTTTTTTTTAATTTTTTTTTTTTTTTAGTTGTAGGTGGACACGATATCTGTATTTTATTTATTTATTTATTTATTTTTAAATATTTATTTTTTAGTTGTAGGTGGACACAATAGCTTTATTTTATTTTTATGTGGTGCTGAGGATCGAACCCAGTGCCTCATGCACGCGAGGCAGGCGCTCTACCACTGAGCCACAATCCCAGCCCCCAATTTTTTTATTTTTATTTTTTTTAGTTGTTGATTGACCTTTATTTATTTATTTATTTATTTATTTATTTATTTATATGCGGTGCTGAGGATCGAACCCAGTGCCTCCCACATGCGAGGCAAGCGCTCTACCACTGAGCCACAATCCCAGCCCCAGACAATATTTTTTTAAAGTTGTCAATAGATCTTTATTTAACTTATATGTGGTGCTGAGATTCGAACCCAGGGCCTCACACATGCCAGGCAAGTGCTGTACCACTGAGCCACAGCCCCAGCCCCATGCAGACAATATTTATTACTCACCCAACATTCAGTCTGGGGTCAATCACAGAACCTATGGAAGAATGGAGAAGTTCAGCCCCCCAGAGGCCCTCGTTCCCTGAGGTGGTGGAGGTAGAATCACAGGAGGAATGAAGCCGTTGGTACACTGCTCTCATTGATGGCCACATTGGCCAGCTCTAACGAGCAAGGTCCTTGGACCAGTAGGGTCTCGGAGATTCAGAGATGGGGAGGAACTGCCCAATGTCTCCATGGCCAGGCTGTGGGCAGTGTGAGATGGGGCCAGATTAGGCCAGGGGGTTGTGGGCCTCACTGCAGCCTCAGTGGGACTTGAGGCATGGGGACTGCAGACTTCCTCCAGGTAAGGCTCTTATTCTCTGAGAGGCCTCACCACCTGGGGACTGGCCTCACAGGCCCTGCTTACCCCTGGCCTGGCAGTCCCCTTTCCTTCCAGGTTTTCATTCCTTGTCTGGCCACATCTTGTGACAGAAATATTATCCTTTGCAGTAGGCCAGGCTCGCTTCTGCCCTCCTGTGTGTGTGGCCGCCCACACCAAGTCCTTCCAGGAGATGTGCTCACTGCCCGGCGTCCCAGGCTGTGTCCCGATTGCTCTGTGTGCATTAGGCTGCAGAGATGGGCCTTTTCCATAGCCCCTGCTCCCTCACGGTTTCACTGGCTCCTGGCACAAAGACAGCTAAGTCTGGGCTGCAGCATCCAAGGGCTGCCCAGGAAGGAGAGGACAATACTGGACTCAACTGTGTCTCCCGAAAATTCATGTCCATCTGGAACCTGGGAATGTTGACCTTATTTGGAAATAGGGTGTTTCAGATGTAATAAGCTAAAATAAGGGTGTGTCCTAATTCAGTGATTGATGTCCTTATAAATGGCCATATGAAGATATGTGGGAAGTCATGCGAAGACAGAGGCAGAGATCGGAGTGTTGCATCTACGAGGTAAGGAAGGCTGGCAGCCACTGGGAGCTGAAAAGGAAGGCTTCCTCCCGGAGCCAGGGGCAGGAACGTGGCCCTGTCCACACCTGGATCTTGGACTTCTGGCTTACAGAGGTGTGAGAGAGTAAATTTCTGTACATCAACCAGTTAGTGGTACTTTGTTACAGGGCCCTGGCAGACTGATCCAGGATGAAGGCCAGGAGGCTGTCTCCTGTGTTTAAGGCTGATCCACAGGACTGTTGATGGAGTTTTTCACACTTGGTTCTGAGCACAGAGCTGTTGGGGAGTGGGCCAGAGATACCAGGCCAGTCGCCGGCTTCTGTTGTGCCCGAGTGTGTGAGGCTGCAGCTCCAGCACAGGCTGTGTCCTTTGGCCATAAGCACTCGAGGCCACTACTGTATCCCAAGGACGGTGATCACCCGGACACAGCACTTAGCTGGGAGAGCCAACTTGAGAGCCAGCAAGCGCTGCGAGCAGGGCCTGGTCCTGGGCTGCTCACTGCGCGGAGGTGGCGTGCGGAGAGAAGCCAGTGCAACAGGCTGCCCAGTAGCTTCGCCTCCACCTCAGTGGCTGTGGGAAGCAGCCAGCCCTGAACATGGTGTAGTTGTCACCCAGCAAGTCTCACACAGTGAGGTTATTTTAAAACTGATGTTTGAGAGCTGATTTTTATATTTTGTGTTGGTGCGGGAGAGCAGCCCCCGGTCTTCGTGCCCCTGAGCCCCTGCTGGCTGACTCTTACAAGGAAGAAGAACGTAGGCCGCAGGCCCTTGGAATCCAGCCCCGGGTCTGTGCTTTCCTTTACCTGTGTGGGGAGGCAGCTGGGAGTTCCGGTCTTTGCCTATCTGTGCATGGCTCCGTCTCAGGCCCACAAGTTTACTGGGCAGCGTGTGGAGCAGGGCCTCGTGCCAATGACTGGGACGAGGAGGCAGGAGGGAGCCGTGCTCCTGGTGTGCTCCAGGGGCCATGTAGAGATGGTTATTTCTCTCACTGTCTCCATTTGGCCAGTGGAGGAAGGAGGCTTAGAAATCAGGTGTTGGGGCTGGGCTGTGGCTCAGTGGTAGAGCGCTTGCCTTGCATGCGTGAGGCCCTGCATTCCATCCTCAGCACCACATATAAATAAAATAAAGCTATTGTGTCCATCTAGAATTAAAAAAAAGAAGAAGAAGAACAAGGCAGTTTCTTCCAAGTTGCTCTGGAGTCAGGTGTATTCCCGAGGAGAAAAGCCTGGTGCACACTGTTCCGTGACGCACGTGTGAAAGTGCACACGGAAGGGTGGCTGTCAGTGTGCCCAAGCAGTGGACGGCAGGTGTCTTTGGAGAGTGAAGTGGGCTAGGGAGGGGTCGAGGGGAGTAAGGAATTTAAGTTTTTATTTCCTTTTGTATATATTTAAATTATATTTTTAAAACAGTGCACATGATTTTATGATTCAGAAATGCCCGAGGCTAGAGGCTGGGGGCTGGGGCTGGGGCTCAGTGGTCGAGCGCTTGCCTGGCACATGCCAGGGCCTGGCTTCCATCCCAGCACCACCAAACAAGGCTGGTCAGGTAACAACTCAGGGCTCCCTTCCTCGTGTGGCCTGGTATATTGTTCCTTGTGTTTCCAAGGCCCTCTTCATGGGTGCAGAAGGTGAATGAGGACCCAAGGCAGAGGCCAGGTCCTTCTGCCACCTCCTGGGGGACACTCGGGCTTGTCCCTGGGAGTTCTCTGAAGCAACCTATTCATGGGTGGATGGCTGAGCCTTTCTTGCCTCCCTCAGATTGTATGTTGGAGGGTTTGTTGAAAATGGGCAAGCCTACAATCCCAGAGGCCGGGTGCAGTGGCTCATGCTTGTAATCCCAGCCCTTAGGGAGGCTGAGACAGGAGAATCGCGAGTTCAAAGCCAGCCTCAGCAATGGCGAGGTGCTAAGCAACTCAGTGAGACCCTGTCTCTACATAAAACACAAAATAGGGCTGGGGATGTGCCTCAGTGGTCGAGTGCCCCTGAGTTCAATCCCCAGTACCAAAAAAAAAAGAAAAGAAAAAGAAAAAGAAAATGGCAAAGCCTAAATTTAAAGCCAGGTGCTGTGGCTTTAAATCATTTTGGTCAGGTGCTGTGGCACTTACCTGTAGTCCTAGCACTTGGAAGGCTGAGGTGAGAGGATCACTTGAGCCCAGGAGTTGAAGATGAGCCTGGACAAGGTAGAGAAAGCCTATCTTTAAAAAAAAAATTAAAAAGTTGTAGCAAGCTGCAGTGGTGTACACCCGTGCCTATAATCCCAATGACTTGGGAGGCTGAGGCAGGAGGATCACAAGTTCAAAGGCAGCCTCAGCAAATTAGTGAGGTCCTAAGCAACTTGGGGAGACCCTGTCTGAAAATAAAAATATAAAAAAAGGCTGGGGGTCTGGGGTTGTGGCTCAGTGGTAGAGTGCTTGCCTAGCATGTGTGAGGCACTGGGTTCGATTATCAGCACCGCATATAAATAACTAAAATAAAGATCCATTTATTAATGGGAAAAAAAATTAAAAAGGGCTGGGGATGTGGCTCAGTGGGTTAAGCATCCCTGGGTTCAATCCCTGGTACCAAAAAATTTAAAAATTATAAATAACTGGGCATATAGTGATAAATCCTCCTTCAGTTCAATCCCCCATCTAAAAAAATACTGCTGTTTCGGGCTGGGATTGTGGCGCAGTGGTAGCGTGCTCGCCTAGCACGCGTGAGGCACTGGGTTCGATCCTCAGCACCACATAAAAATAAAATAAAGATATTTTGTCTACCTACAACTAAAAAATAAATATTTTAAAAAAATAAAATAAAAAACACTGCTGTTTTAAGGACTTTTTAAAAAAAGTAATTATGGTTGGGTATATTAGTTCTCTAAAGCTGACAGAACAAAGCACCACAAACTGGGGGGGCTTAAAGCAAGAAAAATTCAATCCTTCCACAACTTTGGAGGCCAGAAGCCCCAAATCAAGATACCTACTCTCTCCAAAGACTCTAGGGAAGGTCATCCCTACCTCTCCCAGTTTCTGGTGATGGCTGGCAGTCCTCGGTATTCCTTGGTCTGGAGTGGCATTGATGCTAGTCTTTGTCTTCCTATGGGTTTCTCCTCTATGTGTATCTACTTCAATTTCCTTCTTCCTTCTTGATTGATTATGGTTCTGAGGATTGAACCCAGAGGGATTCTACCACTGAGCCACAATATTCTACTACTGAGCTACACCCCATGCTTTAATTTTTTATTTTGAGATAGAGTCTTGCTAAGTTGCCCAGGCTGGCCTTGAACTTAATGCTCCTGCCTCAGCATCCCAAGTCTCAAGGATTACAGACCTGCACCACTATGCCCAGCCACTTGTATTTATTTATTTACTTATTTATTTTGTGGTGCTGGGGATTCAACTCAGGGCCTTGGGCCTTGTGCATGTGAGGCAAACACTCTACCAACTCAGCTATATCCCCAGCCCACACCCAGACCTTTTTTTCTTTTTCTTTTTTGTATTGGGGATTGAACTCGGGAGCACTTGACCACTGAGCCACATCTCCAGCCCTATTATGTGTTTTATGTAGAGACAGGGTCTCACTGAGTTGCTTAGCACCTCGCTGTTGCTGAGGCTGGCTTTGCACTCGCGATTCTCCTGTCTCAGCCTCCCTGCGTGCTGGGATTACAGACTTGTGCCACCGCGCCTGGCTGAGCATTTGCTTTTTTTTTTTTTAATATATTTTTTAGGGCTGTGGCTGTGGCTCAGTACTTGCCTAGCATCTGTGAGGCACTGGGTTCAATTCTTAGCACTTACATATAAATAAATAAAAATAAAGGTCCATCAACAACTAAAAAGAATATATAGAAACAATATATTTTTTAGTTGTAGATGGATATAATACCTTTATTTTATTTTATTTTATTTTATTTTATATGTGGTGCTGAGGATCGAACCCAGGGCCTCACATGGGTGAGGCAAGCGCTCTACCACTGAGCCACAACCCCAGCCCCCAGCACTTGCTTTTGATATTGCTTCTTTTAATCAAATAAATTGTGCTTTAAAATCTTCTACTTAGGAAGTTGAGAGACTTACTGAGCGACTAGAAGAAAAAGAGAGGGAGATGCAGCAGCTGATAAGCCAGCCACAGCATGCCCGGGAGAAGGAACTTGTCCTGCTGCGGAGAAGTGTGATGGAGAAGGAACGGGCCCGGGCCACCAGCCACGTACTCTGCCGCTCCTTGGCCAACGAGACCCACCAGTTACGCAGGACGCTGGCTGCCACTGCCCACATGTGCCAGCATCTGGCCAAGTGTGTGGATGAAGGACATGCACAGGGGGACGTGGGGGAGAAGCACCTGGAGGAGGTGGGCCACGGGGTAGCCAAACTGAGGTGAAGACGGGGGTGGGCAGGGGTCGGAGGCATTGCCCACACGCCCCTGGGGTCCCTTTGCAGCACGGAGGTCAGGGGTGCCTGGAGCCCACTTCTGTTCTCAGTTTGGAGAACTAGCTGATGGGGCACTGGCTCACCCAGGGACTTGGCAGGATGTGTGAGATGGGATGGGAAGGCAGGGAGGTTGCCTACCTGGCCCCAGTGCTGCCTGCAGCTGCCCCGTGGCCTCATCTGCCCCCCTAAGGATGGGGAGGAAGAGCTGGGATGGGGGCACCCCTGAAGAAGCATCGTCATGTGCTAGGCCAGTGCAGCTGAGGCAGAGGTGGGCAATTCTGCTAGGGAAGGCAGTGCCTCCCAATGCCACATGTGCGAGACCAGGCTGGAGGCCACCGGAAGCCTGCCAGAGCCAGCCTCTGTGGGCTCTGGGTCCATGGCTCATAGCTGCTCTCTGTGAGCTGGCTTTGGGCACATCTTGCCCACAGCTGGGAGACCTGGCCATTCTGAGGGATGCTCCTCCCACCATCTTACAGGACATAAAGCAGCTCTGTCTTAGCACTGCATCCCCAGCTGGGTACCACACAAGGTGGAGCTGGTGGCTCTTCCAGGACAGGCCGGGTCGGCTATGGCTGTGTTAGGCTCTAGTGAGGGGCTGAAGGACAGTGTGGATCCGAGCATCAGGCGTCCAGAAGGTTGTCATGGGGAGGGGGAGGTGCACCTAGCCAATGAGGGGCCCCTGTGCAGGAAGAGCAGGACTGATGGGTGGAAGCTACTGTGGGCCAGTGCTGTCCACTGTCCTCCCTCCCACTGGTAAGTTGTGGGGATCCGTGAGACAATGGGGACAGGCATGCAGGCACACCTTGCCCGGGTTATATAGAAGGCCCAAGGAGGCAGCAGCTCACACCCCACACAGGGCTTCTCAGTCAGGTCCTTTCCAGACGGTTCTCTGAGGCTGCCACAGGTTCACACAGAAACACGTGTTCTCAGGCAGGCAGGACACCAGCTACAGGCAGCGTCACTGTAGTGTCCACAAGGAGAAGCCCCAGGTGAGAACCACCCGTCTCAGTGGGTGGACTCCATGAAAGGGCATCTCAGGAAGAACACCGCTATTTAAGAAACCCAAAGAAAGGCGCCATCTGGAGGAAGCAGGTGCTCTCAGCCAGCTCTGAGACACTGTGACATTCCCTCTTGAGACTTGAAGCAGCCGCACGATGGTCAGCCTCAGGCAGGGGGCTGATGGTGGGGGCAGCCATCTCCTTGGTTTCTAAATCAGTATCACTTCTCAGCCTGGGACTCAGCTGAGTCACCAGGACTTCCCAGTGCCGACTAGGTTAGTACATGCACTTCCTGTCATTTGGGGAATTTTGAAAAATTTCACCACTGGTATACAGTCCCCCACTGTCCAGGGCACAGAATTTCTAGAGTACAAATTGGCTTCATGAGACTTTTTAATTAGGTCTGCCAGCTGTTGTTATGGGTTGTTTTGGGATGTGGCTTCTGTGACTGAATCCCCCTGACCCCGCATGAGGCAGGGGTTAGTTTAGGTGCTATGTCCAGATCAGCCACATTTGAATCTGACTGGGGACAGAAGGGGAGTGTCCTCGGCTTTGAAGGACATAAGCTGGATCCATCGCCAGGCCCACCCCTCCTGCTGGGGATCTCTGGTGTACAGCAGCATTAAGGTTCCTGTCCTCTCTGCTGCCTGTGGCAATGGTAAATCTTGGAAGGTTTCATTACATTTGGGATTCTAGTCCCTTCAGACTATGGCTTTAGAGTGTTTATGTATAGGATATTTAAAATACAGACAGCTCACATTGGTAGGTAGGATGGGATAAAGACAGTGTCAAGGGTGCTCAAGGCATGGGCAACAGGCAGTCCCGGGGGAAGTAGGCCTGGTCAGGGACTGGAACCAGCAGCTTCCTATCAAGCACCATAGGACAGTGATGGTCTGTGACCTCCATCTCTGCGTCCAGCATTGTCCTCTTGTGGGATCTGACAGTCATGTGGTGACCTGGCTTCCGTTTGTCCCTTTCTCATGCAGCCAGAGCATACAGATGGGGACACCTCTAGCCAGGCTGCTGTTGAGAAGTTACAGGAAGAAAATCGGCTGTTGAAACAGAAGGTGACTCATGTGAGTGTCTTTGACATTTCATTGTGAAGATCCCTCACCCTAACAGATGGCAGGTGGGTTCTCTCCTTGGCCTCTGCCCAGAAGTTGTTCCTGCTCTCCGTCTGCTTTGCTGTCCCTGCCAGAGACCCAAATTTGCTGCTGAAGGGGATGGGCAGGACACGTCCTACCTGCCATCCCCCCGTGGTTAATTCACCAGTCCATAAGAAACACAAGTTACTGTCTGGAAGTCCTGTTTTTAAAGTTGGAAAACTGTACTATGTCCACTTCTGTTTAAGGTTGAGTCTCAGGATTCTCTGGTGGGCTCAGTGTCCCTCTGCACAAAACAAAGGGAGGGAGGTGACTTCCATTTAAGAGGAGAACCTCACTCCCAGTTATTGCAGTAAGGCCTCTGCTGGCTGCTGGCTGCGTGGCTGCCTCAGCCCCGCACTGTGAGCTCCTGGCTCTGCCCCACAGGTGGAAGACCTCAACGCCAAGTGGCAGCGCTATGATGCCAGCAGGGACGAGTACGTGAGGGGACTCCATGTGCAGCTGAGGGGGCTACAGGTCCCCCAGGAGTGCGAGCTGATGAGGAAGGAGATCTCCCGGCTCAACAGGCAGCTGGAGGAGAAGATAAGCGACTGTGCAAAAGGGCAGCAGGAGCTGGCAGCTGCCAGGATGGCCCGGGACTCCGCACTGGAGCGAGTGCAGATGCTGGAGCAGCAGGTGTCTGCCCGTGGGCTCCAGGCAGCACCCCAGGATACCTGCTGCAGGCGGCAGCCACAGTCTCAGGACAGACTGGGTCAGGGGCTTGGAGGCAGTGGGTGGGCGGTGACCAGAGGGCAGTGCGAGAAGGCAGGCAAGGACTGTCTCCCCTTGAGCGGAAATGAGCGTCTTGTCCCCTTTCAGCTTCTTGCTTACAAGGATGACTTCACGTCAGAAAGGGCAGATCGAGAACGGGCTCAAAGCAGGATTCAGGAGCTGGAGGAGGAGGTCACCTCCTTGCTGTACCGGGCTTCCCAGAGACAGGTGGGTGCAAGGACACTTCTGTCAGGGTTAGTTTTTGGTTTTTTTCATGAGCTTCAAGCCTTTGTCTGCTGAGACCCTGATTTGCTGGTGACAAGGGTTGGGCAGAGCCACCTCATCTGAGACCTGGGACTCAGTACTGGGAGACTTCCTGCTGGGCTTGTTTAGTTGTGGAGTGCTGGCATGAGGGTTTGTGTTAGCAGCGGTGTCTGCCCCCAAGCCTGCCCTGCCTCCCTGTCCATCACTGTCCTGTGGCTAGAGAGCCAGTTCTGGCCCCAGGCTCTCCATGCATATCTGTCCTTGCTGTGAGGCAGGGACCTAGTTAATGGGTAACGTAGGTGCGACATAGGCCCTGAGTGTCCAGAAAGGTCCGTCAGCACAGCCACTGGGCCCTTCACCTCCTGCTGGGCTCAGGGCTGTCCCCACAGTGGAGGAGCCTGGGAGAGGCCTGATGTGAGCTTCTCACTCCATGAGTGGCACCCAAGTGCCTCTGACCTTCTCCCTCTATAGACTCCCCTCAAAGAACTTCCTGTCTTAGCTGGGCATGGTGGCGCAAGCCTGTAATCCCAGCACTCAGGGAGGCTGAGACAGGAGAATTGCAAGTTCAAAGCCAGCCTCAGCAACAGGCCACCTGGGACCATCTTTGCGACTGCACCATTAGCAGCCCTTTAATCCAAATCACATACCTTCAGGGAGGCCAGAAAACCCACAGACGAAACCAAATCCCAGGAAAGCCCACGGACAAAAACAAAAGTCAGCAAAAGATGCTCCCATTCCTGCTGTCCCTGCCAGAGACCCAAATTTGCTGCTGAAGGGGATGGGCAGGACACGTCCTACCTGCCATCCCCCCGTGGTTAATTCACCAGTCCATAAGAAGCACAAGTTACTGTCTGGAAGTCCTGTTTTCAAAGTTGGAAAACTGTACTATGTCCACTTCTGTTTAAGGTTGAGTCTCAGGATTCTCTGGTGGGCTCAGTGTCCCTCTGCACAAAACAAAGGGAGGGAGGTGACTTCCATTTAAGAGGAGAACCTCACTCCCAGTTATTGCAGTAAGGCCTCTGCAACTCAGTAAGCTAAGCAACTCAGCGAGACCCTGTCTCTACATAAAACACGAAATAGGGCTGGGATGTGGCTCAGTGGTCGAGTATTCCTGAGTTCAATCTCTAGTACCCTCCCAAAAAAACCAAAAAAACTTCCTGTCTTGACAGACTGGATAGTAGAAATCAGTGCCCTCCAAGCCAGAGCTGGCCCTGGAATTGCACCTCCTGCAAAAGCATGAGCAGGAAATCTGGGGGCTGTGAGGACCACCCACATTGCTCTGTGATGAGCGGCTGCTAGACCTCATTGGCTGTCAGCCTCTGCTTCCCTTCCCCTGCACAAGGGGCACCAGGGAGTCATGGAGGATACCATTTCTTTAATACCCTTGGACTAAGACCACAGCAGGGTCCTGGACACAGGCACCTGTTCTACTTATGAATCATGGGGACCTATGTTCCCCCACTAAGTCCACAGACCAACAAGGCAGTACTAGAAGGCTTCATCAGCCACAGTAGGCTCTGCCCACAGCCCCTGCCCAGCCTTGATAGCCATCTTGGCATCACATAATGCAGCTAGGGGGTTCCCCACCTTTTAATTCCTGGTTCTTCTAAAACAGGGTACTGTATTCCTAAGAAGAGATCTTCTAGCATGTTTCATGGGCAGGAATGGGAGCATCTTTTGCTGACTTTTGTTTTTGTCCGTGGGCTTTCCTGGGATTTGGTTTCGTCTGTGGGTTTTCTGGCCTCCCTGAAGGTATGTGATTTGGATTAAAGGGCTGCTAATGGTGCAGTCGCAAAGATGGTCCCAGGTGGCCTGTCCCAGATGGCCTGTCAGGCAGCCTTTCAACAAGTGGAGCCAATCCCAGGTTTGCCAGATCTGAATTCTCCCAGGGATTCCTGCTCAGCCCTCAGGGCAGGATTTCTTGTGGGGCTGATAGTCGTTGCACTAAGTGCTCCCTTTCAGCTGTAGCCTATGGCCTCTTGAGCACTGGGAGCCTCTGCTGTTTCTCAGCCCCAAGTGGCACACCCAGGAATGTTGCTGAAGGTGTGGGTGACGAGCCATAGACCCACTGAGGAAAACTCAAATTCAGATGTGAAGTGGAGGCACCACAACCTTTGGGAATGAAGTCTCCAAATGCTTGATGGGTTCTGCCAGCTGCAGAGTTCGCGGCCAGTATCTGGAACACGCGTCAGGCCACACCAGGCTATGCCAAGAAGTTTTGAGGCTAAGCCAAGGACACACCCCTGTGCTGCTGGAGGGCCCCGTGGGGCTCAGAGTGCTTAGCATCCCAAGCTTCCCAAAGGAGGTGGAGAGAGGCACTGGGACTTAGTTCACTGGCTCCCCACCATGAGCTCTGCTATTCCTACTCCACAGTGGTGCATGGGGCTTGTTCCTAAGGCTACCTTTCTAAGTTCTCCTCAGGCTGATGGTCCCATCAGGCCTTCCAGTGCAGGGTGAGGAGTGAACCCCACTCAGGCTGTTCCTTCCTGAGCCCATGAGAGCACCTGTATGGCACCTCTTCAGCTACTTGCTGAGCACCTCCTTGTCTGGGCTCTGGTTATGGCAAAAAGTAAGGTGAAGCATTTAAGTTTCACTCTGGGATAGATGAAGTATCTCTAGTGGCTATAACCCAAGGCCTGGCTTTATGGCCTCCAGCACAGGTTCTATGAACAAATCTTTGCCTTTTCTGCAGGACTCCCAAGAACAAGGCCCCTGCCGGATTCACACTAGGAGCAGAACTGCCATGTACTTAGAGACCGATGCATTGGAGCTTGGGGCATCTGGTGGCTGGAGACCCAGGCTTGGGCACCCACAGCTGGAGGTCCCTGCAGAGGATGTGAGCCCCAGCACAGCTCAGAGACGGCAGGGCAACCTTCAGTGCCCCAGCTGCCTGCGCTGCTTCAGTGATGGACAGGGCCAAGAATTCCTCAGGCATGTGTCCGAGTGCTGTCAGTGAGCCAGGGCCTCCGGTGCCCTGCAGCCTTCGCCCAGCAGAGCTGCCCTGGGGGACATGGAGATGCTTTCAGACATGGTGGGTTGATGTCTACGGAGACATAGGGTGCCCAGGATGGGATAGCAGCACTCTTGAGTTCTCTTTGGTCCCCTTTTGACCACAGCTCTAACTGTGCCTGCGGAGCTGCCAGCAGAGCTGGAGACAGAGATGGAGTCAGGAGCATCTGGCAGTGGGGGCAGTCCTGTCCTAGGCTGCCAAGCCATCTGGTGCAGGGGTTCCTAGGGCCACGTGCCCTGCAGCTTTGGGTGCTGCTGCTTGCCAGAGGTGGGTGGCTGCCTGTGGGAGCCCAATGTGCTGTTCCCGGGATGAAAACCTCCTCCTGTGCCACAGAATGAGCTGCCCCTCCCCACCCAGCCCTGTGCAGCACACACGTCACACTAGGGACCCGCCCAAGCCAGGCAGTACCCCACCTCCACACACAGCACCACTGCATCGCAATGCATTTATCATGCATCCAGAAGGTGCAGTACATTAACTTCATGTTCACTTAGTTTATAATAAATGTACTCACTACTGTGATTGTTCTGGGAATTTGTGTGGGGTGGGAGCAGGAACAAACAGTGTTTTCAGTTGCAGGACTTAGACCAGCTGGCAAGGAGAAATGCTCCTGTTCTTTGCACCCAAGATGAGGTCAGAGAGAGCCAGGCTGGCCTTGCCTGTTGGGCAAAGGCTGCCTTAGCATTTTCAGGAATGGAGGACTTCTATTTTAAGCTTTTTGCTTTAAGCAGCTTCCTAGGTCCAGGTAAATACCTGAGCTCCTGATCTTTACTCCAGGCTACTTGCAGAAATTCCTAGGGTTTATGAACAGGTTTGCTTACAAGTGCACCCTAATGTGTGGGGTTTTTTTCACCTTTATTTTATTTTGGGGGGTTCTGGGGATTGAAGTCAGGGTACTCGATCGCTGAGCCACATCCCCAGCCCTATTTTGTGTTTTATGTAGAGACAGGGTCTCACTGAGTTGCTTAGCGCCTCGCCATTGCTGAGGCTGGCTTTGAACTCGCGATCCTCCTGTCTCAGCCTCCCTAAGTGCTGGGATCACAGGTGTGTGCCACCGTGCCCGGCTTATTTTATTTTTATATGGTACTGAGGATTAAATCCAGTGCCTCACACGTGTGAGGCAAGTGCTGTACCACTGAGCTACAACCCCAGCCTGCACCCTGATATTTGAGGGAAGTGATTCACAAGGGAGAGGCCATCCTGTGACAGGAGCAAGGCCTTGAGGGTGGAACTCCACATTCTTCCAAGTGCTAAGGCGGGATTATGGGCCACTCAAAGGGAACTGAGCAGCAGCTCAGGGCTCCGCCATTGCCTGTTTCATTCCTAGCACAGGACATGAAGCAAAGGGGAAGGAATGAGGTAGGAGGAGACAGGCACCTGCTAGGAGCATGTTAGAATTCTGCCAAGCCAGGGCTGCTGTACTGTGCATGTCTGGGGGTCACGGGTTAGGAGTGAGGGGGTTGTGTGCTGACTGCGGGAAGGCTGGGAGCTATGGTGTGGCCACGTGTTCATTCATTTAGACTTTGCAGGACTCTGGGAGGTATCACTACTGCTCCCAACAGAGGAGAGAAGGGGAGGCAGGGGATAGGCCACATAGACGCTAAATGGCAGAGCTCACACCGAGCCCAGGCTGCTGGCTTATTGCTTACTGTACTATCTGTTCTCCCTCCATCTGCAGCAGCTGCATGCTGGGGCCCTGGGCCTAGACACAGCTGTCCTCCCTTTTGCTTGGAACTCCTCTCACCTTTCCATTTGGCTGAGGCCTCCAAGTTGTAGCTCTGGTGTTACTTCTGTGTGATCCCCCAGGACCTCTCATCCTGAGACCCCACTAAAAGAGATCCAGTCCACGTAGCATGGAGTGGATGGGATCAGCAGAAAGCCTCAGTCCTTTGACCTGAGGAGTGGTAGGGTTTTAAAGACATGTGAACACTGGAAGTTGAGGCTGGGGACACCTCAGAGAGAAGGGGACCTTAGAAGGTATGACCCCAAATCCTTGGATGATGCATGTAATGTGCATACTTAGGGTGAGACTCTAGGAGCAGGGAGAGAATAGTTAAAAAGCTGGAATGGAGCAGAGATTTCAGTGACACCCACTGAATGAGAACAGAGTTTGGAAATTGAATCCCTCTAGGTTAGAGGGACTTGGTAAACATTTCAGGTTTTCCATTGAAACCCTACAAAGTTCATACCTTAGGAGAAAAGTCACCATCCTAGAACAAAATTGAAACAGACCTGTTCTACAAGACCATATAAGTTCAGACAAGCAGGCAGTGACTTACCTGCCTGTTAGAACAAGACCCAGCACTTTTCAGAGAAACACAACAGAATCCAGAGAACTTCTACTATGTTAATCAGGTGAAATAGGTAATAAAAAATACCAACCACGTAAAAAATGAAGGCAGACAAACAAGCTGACAAAATTTATAACCAGCAGACTGTCCTACAAGAAATACCTATACGGGGCTGGGATTGTGGCTCAGCGGTAGAGCGCTTGCCTTGCATGCGTGAGGCCCTGGGTTTGATCCTTAGCACCACGTACAAAGCAATAAAATAAAGACATTGTGTCCATCTACAACTAGAAAAAAATTAAAAAAAAAAAAAAAGAAATACCTATACTACAGAAATTATTCTGGCTAAAGTGATTCTGGATAGAACAAGACACATAGGAAGAAACGAAGAGCATGAGTATGAGTAAATATGAATGAATATTCCTCATTTAAATCAACAGAGTGGGGCTGGAGATGTAACTCAACTGTACAGTACTTCCTAGTAGAGTAAGGCCCTGAGTTTAATCCCCAGCACTGCCAAAAACGAAACAAAAAAGTCAATGTCTTCAGGGTCCTAAAACATGCAAATATGACCTCAAGAGCTTATTAGGTAGAAGAGGGAGTGTTTAATGGAGTTGCACGATTACAAGGTTTCTGCATTGATTTAAAGTGGCTTGTAATAAGTGAAGGAAACATTTTG
>PVHX01007879.1:0-12669 GCA_004024805.1 Geosciurus inauris
AGGAGAGGAGAGAAGAGAGAGGAGGAGAGGAGAGAGGAGTGAGGGGAGAGGAGAGGGGAGAGAGAAGAGAGGAGAGAGGAGAGAGGAGAGAGGAGGCAGGAGAGGGGACAAGGAAGAGGGGAGAGGAGGAGAGAGGCTGCTGCAGTGTGGCCTGCAAGTCAGATGGTGGCTCCTGTCCCCAGAACGGAAGCACCTCCAAGCATGCAGGAGCCCCTGTCCCCACACTGCACCCAGGCGCTACACTGCATTCACAAGGCAGATTCCCTGGGACTCTGTCCCCTCACTGGGCCGCCTGCAGGTTTCCAGTGTGACTCAGGGTGCAGGTGACTCTCCTCCTCCACCACCCCACAGCCAGTCTTCCCCACACACTCTCCTAACCTGGAGAAACCCTTGTCCAGGACATGGTCTTGTCCCTCCTCACTGCTGCCTCCCTCCAAAAGGTTCTCCCTGCGGCTCCATGTCTGCACTGTCCAGTCCCCAACCGCAGCTAGGAGGGTCTTTAAGCCCTCGGGTCATGGCAGCGCACCCTCAGCAGCCTCTGTGGCTCCCCAGCAGGGCCGGATCTGCTGTCCTGACTGCAGAGAGGTGTGTGTGCCCGGCTGGGCAAGCAGCTCCGCCTTCAGAAGGGGTTACTCCCCTCACCTCAGCCCATGCCCTGTGCAAACTTCCCTTCTCCGGAGTCGTCCTGCAAGCCCCGCCCTGCTGCCAGTCCTCCGCCCACTCCCCTTCCTTGCCCCCGGGCTGCTGCACCAGGCGCCTGCCACGTTCACTTGTCTTGCACGCTGCTTCTGCATCCCAGGGTAGCTGGTGAGCGCCATGAGGCCGGGCAGGGGCTACTGTCTGTCCTTCACACATACATAGGTGCTCAGGAGATGCCTGTTGAATGAGTCCGTGCCCAGCAGGGGCAGTCTAGGCTCACTCTGTCCTCAGGCATTTGGCCTTCTCAGGTAAGCTGATAAACCCCCGTGTGCGTCCTGGCCTGACTTTCTCAGGCAGACGTAGTTAGCAGGCGTATGGATTGGCCAAAGGATCTTTTTGCTCTGGATTTTACTTAATATTTGGCCTTTATACACATGGTCAACTCAAATCAATGTAATATCAATTCTGGTCAAAATAAATCTGTTCTAAGCAAACTTAAAAGTCTTGATGCCTATTTGAAAAGGTGACTGGCAGCACTTCTCAGAATTCACTCAGATCCACTGGATTGTCCCCAGCTCAGAAAACCCACTGGGAGGTCCATGAGCCCAGGCTGCCCAGAGCCCAGTGGCTTCCCCGAGCACGCAGACCTCCCTCTTGTGAATCGCGATTGGGCCAAGCCACCTCCCCCGTAGCCGCCAGGGCCGCCTCCCCACGCCAGGCTCCACACTGCTCCTCTCCCCTCACTTCTGTCGGGCTTTGACTCTTTCTAGAAACAAAAGGGAAGGAGGGATCCAGAGACAGACCCTGGCTGCCCACCTGCACCAGGGAAGAAACACCAAGCCCTCGACCCCTTCCCGGCACTGGTGGTGGGTGGGCTGCCTGGGCTGCCGCGACCAGTTACCACGAACGCGGGCCTCAAGCAACAAGTCTGGACACCAGGAGTGCAAGCACCGCATGTTGCTGGCCACACTCCTCTGAAGGCCCCAGGACAGCGGCCTGGCCTGCCTCTCCGGGCTGTGGGCAGCTCTGGCAGACCTGGCAGGCCTTGGCTGTGGTCACTGGATCTAGCCCCCGCCCCGATCCAGAAGGATCTCATCCCGAGATCCTTACCTTAACGACCCTTGAACTCCAATAAGGCCACACCTGAGGGTCCGGGCAGGTGCACCCTGGGGAGCCACGGTTCCGCCTACTGCAGTCCATTCTGTGGCTCGGAATCCACACCCACCTGGGGTCGGCCTCTGTCTTAGCGCATTCTGTGCTGCTGGAACACTTTGCCGCACACTGCAGAGTGTGCAAAACAGAGATTACTTCCTTACAGTCTGGAGGGCGGAAGTCCAAGACCAAGCACCTGGTAGGGGCCTACTAGTGCGTCCTCACAGCAGAAGACGGATAGGCAAGGGAGCCCACTCCCTCCACCAAACCCTCTGCAAGGCGCCTGATCCCGTTCATGAGGGGGGAGTTCTAGTGGCCTGACTACCTTCTAACAGCCCCTTAATGCCAGCACCCTGGGGACACACTTGGGCTCTGGCATAGCGACCTGCGTGGTGGACATTGTGGCCCCTGATCTGCCCAAGAGTCACCACAGAAGAGGGAGGGCAACTCCTCTCCTGCCCACAGTGGCCTTCCTCCTGGCCACCACTCCCCCATGCTACCTCTGGGGACATGGGGAAGATTAGTCCACCCCACTCCCTGAAGCTAGAGACACCTCGTGTCTAGATTTGTCAAGGAAATGTGAGCATACCTGTCCCCTGCCACTTCTCAGCTCTGCCGCTGGGGTCCCAGTGTGGCTTCTCCTGGCCTCACCTGCCCCAGGTGCTGTGCCGAGAGGTTCTGCAGGTGATAAGGGTCACCAGTGCCTGACACAGTGTAGGGTCAGCAAGCAAAACAAAACCTAGGCTTGGCCAGGGAATGGGGGATGCTTAGTGCCAAGAGGGAGGTTCCCTGGCCTCACCCCCGTGGCAAGACAGCACCTCAGCTGCCCTCCTCCAAGGGAAGTGACAGGCTCTTCACCAATACCAGGTGTCTCTGGACCCAAGGACACACACACACACACACACACACGTGCATGCCCACACACAGTTGAGGGTAAGTACGTACATACGGTCATCACAGATTCCCTAAGCATTTGGGGGTTGAGAAAGCCTCAGAATGAGTATCCTTTGGAAGTGTTCTCACCTCCTGTGTATCCCAGCTACAGGATGTCCACCTGACTGCTGCCACTGAGCCCCGCGCGGGGCAGAGAGAAATCCAGGGGAAGCCATCTCACCAGATGGGATAGGGGCGCCGGCAGACCCTCTGAGGCCCCCAGGTCGTGACACCAGGTGATCTGCTCCCTCCCCGATTCATGGGGCTCCGTTAGCTTCATCGGACTGAATCCGTGGCCAGAGTTCCCACTCCTCCCTCCACTGGGCCTCGACCTCGTGCTGCCTGTGCAGACCGTCTGACAACGTGCCATGTGCCCTCGTTCCAGGAGGCTGTCACCATGCAAGGGCCTTATTACTTACCTCTGACTTCTAGCACCCGGGTGGGTCTTGATGCGCTGCGTGGCTTGGACACAGCAGCACCCTGCGTGTGGCGAGCATTTCTGTGAGGTGGCAGCACTCACACCTGGGTCGGCATCATTGACGCAGAGCGGGACTCTCATCCGGTGGTGGGAACAGCTTCTGCCTTGGTTCCCAGTGGCCACTCTTAGGTGAGTGCTGGGCACTCACTTGAGGAGACAATGATTCTGGAAGGCAGAGGCCCCCGAGCAGTGCCCTCAGGGGATGCGCCACCCCTGGCCTGGGACCGAGCCCTGGTGCTCCTGTGAACCACGCAGAGCTTGCCCCTGGGATCCATGCAGGGGCTCCAGACTGCAGTCTCCTCCGAAGGGCTTCGCATTCCTTTGAAGCTGTAGCAGCTGCTCTGCAAGGACAGCAGCAGAGCACCAGGGAGCACACACCTGGAGGAGCAGAGCCCGGGGAGGGCTCGCGAGGGGCCTGCGGGGGACACACAGCAGGACTGCGTCTGTCTCTTCATTTACTGTTGTCCTTACTGATGATTTAGAGGCCACCTGCTCTGTGCCTTCAAGAGAATAGCCAGCCACCAGATGAAGCTGGGCCTGAGGCTTGCTTACTCAGGGACTAATGCCCAGCGTGTGGAAGTATTGGTCCCACCACCCTGAGTGAGTTCCCGCGACAATGACTCATCCGTCTCATCCATGGTATTAAGCCTGTTCCTGAACATGCACAATTTCATGTCTCCACATCTTCATCAATTCACCACACAACTCTAAAGGCTGTTTGAAAAATTTAGAGGCATCATTAACACCACCAGAGCAGGAAAGCCACCTGAAAACCAGCTCCTCACAGGCAGTGACGGACAGGGTTTCCACGTCACTCCATCTCTCCCAGCTCATTGCAAAGCTGAGCTGCTTAGAAATGTGAGTTTCTGGCTGGTGCTCCCTCCCACCCTTCCTCCTTATCCTCGTTCTTTGTCTGTCTTGCTCTCTGTCTGTCTCTCTGTCTGCAAAACAGCTTTGCAGGGCAGACAACAGACTCATTGGCCCTGCTCACTGGTTTCTGGATCCCAGTGCCAAGCACAGTGCCTGGCAGACGTCCTGCCATAGTGTAGTTCCAGACTAACAACTGAGCAACTTGGGACAGCTAGAGGCTCTGCACTCATATAGACAATGGGCCTCTGCAGGGCGGCTGGATGTCAGCCTGGCAATGCCTGGGGCCACCTCAGTGTCTTCCTGCGATGTGGCACACGTGGCTGGAGTTTTGCACAACCTCTCCAGACAGCACTCACCTAAGAGTGGCCACACAGGCACCACGTTTCCCAGGGAGCCCCTCCAGGGCTAGGCCACGCAGGAACACAGGCTCTCTGGGGCAACCCAGTTAATCACCATCACAGAAACAGAAGCCGAGCAGGGCATGAGGAACGGGAGGGCGGAATGCTTTAACAGAGGTCACGTTGAAAACTGACCACAGCCCACACCCAGTGAAGGACCAGCTTGCAGGCTCACCAAATGTCTGCCCTTGAGTGTGCACCCGAGCCGCAGGGGACAATTTCGACTGGGGAGTCTAATCTGTTCTGGAGTTTTCCAAGAGAGGATCTCTCACAGATGAGGCGCGCCTTTCTAGCTGCAGGCAAGACTTTGAAGACAGAGAGAGAGAATGTCCCCTCCCAGCAGCAGCGTTCCCACCAGCACCACGATGAAAGTCAGCAAGCACCACAGAAGGCTGCCCTTGCCATTTGCAGCCTTCTGGACCAACCCAGAGACCCTCAGCACAGAGAAGCCGGTCTCCCAGGACCAGAGCAGCGCGGTCACTGTATACCATTTGGGGAAGACACAGGCAGCCCCAGATCAGGGCCTCAGCTCCCACGCTCCCAGGCAGGGAATGAGAGCAGGTCGCTTCCCAGCAATATCCAGAAGAAGGTTCAGAAAGAGGGAAAGAAACTAGGTAGCAATGGGCTGCCTCCAACACTCAGCCTCCAGCAGGAGCAAGTCATCTGCAGAGGACTTTGCTGACCACGCTACTCCTGGCCCACCTTCAGCTGACAAGACAAAACCCGTACCCATAGGCCAAGGGCTATGGCTGCAGGAGAACTGCCCACACTGACCAGCACCTCTCCGTGCTCTGCGTAGGGTGGGCCGTGCTTGGCTACACTGAGGCTGCATGTAAACTTGGTGGTGGGCAGCACTGAGCAGAGAAAGCTTATCCTTGCCCAGGCTGCTGCTGGGGCTGCTGCCTGGAGGCCGCTGCACCTTGTGGGAGAGACTGTGTGGCACTGGGCCTTGGACTCCATCGTGCTTGGGTCTTGAGGCAGAAGTGAAGCAACTGAAACGCAGAGAAAAGGAATATGTCTCAGTTGGCGGCCAGAATGCATGGAGCAGGCAAGATGCCTAGAGATGACGGAGGAGGACACATCTGGCCCCCTGCGGGCAGCAAGGAGAGGATGGAGCCAAGGGAGCCAGAGGGATTAGCCAGGAGATACCATCTGAGAACACGTGGGGAGGGTCTGAGGTAGGGACAAGGAGGGATGCTTGGAGCCTGTGAGCCTGAGCGCACCCTGGAAAGGCCCAGGGAAGGGGGCTCTTGGCTGCAAACATGGGGCTGCCAACCCTGTCCCACACTGGCAGCTCCTGAGGATGACTCAGAAAACTCAGCAAACTGAGTTATATGATGGCGTCACTAGGCGGGTACAGACGAAGGGGCCCTTTGAGGAAGCGTTTCTTCCTCTGCACCTCTCTTACCTGAGGGGAAACATGAGCCAATCAGACACTGGCGGTGGAACAGTGCCTGGGCCGGCCTTCTTCAACCTTGCTCCTCCTGCTGCTCTGTTTTCAGAGGAAGGAACATTCAGTCTTGTGGCACCGCTGGTGTCCCTGCCCAGCAGAACCCTGGAAAGCTCCCTGTCCTTCCAAAGGGACGTTACCAAGGCAACCGCACTCCTGCCTCTAGAGCTCACCTTTACCGCCAGCGTCATGGTCAGGACCAAGATGCAATTTCAAGTCAGGCGCCCGCACACTGTCCTGCTCAGAGTGGGGAGAGTGGCTTTTCTGCAGAGCAGACTGAACTCCTGGCTACTACCCGACTGTGCTTGTGTCTGGAAATCCCACAAGTCCCCGGGGAACAAAGCGAGGAGTTGTCTGACTTGTGAACATGTGGGTGTTCCGGACGGTGGTGCACCCCAATTCCACAGAGTCCTCCAGACCCCACCTACAGGCCCCTTCGTCTGTACCCTCTGAGTGATGCCATCATCATAACTCAGTTGGCAGCCCTCATGTTTACAGCCAAGAGCACAGAGGAGCAGGAAGCCCAGGGCCTCGTTTCAGCAGGGGCCCCTCAAGCGAGGGCAGCCTTGCAGAAGCTTGCTCTCTACGCAGGGCCTGGGGGACAGCTGAGCGTAGTGGTGGGACCCCAGTGTGGGGCACAACTGTGGCCAAGCCCCGCTGCAAGGAGAAAGGCCGGGCGTGCACGAAGGCTCACCCTCTCTCCCCACCCACCCCCAGCTCCAGGAGAACTCTCCTCAGAGATGAGCTGGTCCAAGGTGCAGGCCTCCTGCAAGCGCACCTTCTGGAACTGCCATAAAATCAGGATCCTTTGAAGGTGTCTGCCTTCCAGCACTAAAGGTCCAAGGACTCATTTCAGTGATGAGTGAAAAGTAGGATCAAAGCTTCATTTCAAGGATCAAAGGAGGACAGAGCGGAGGAGCCCTGACGGCATTGTCAGAGTGATAAAAGGCGTTAATAACGTATCTGGGAGCCATCAGCAAGGAGGACCAGAGTGGCTTGTGGGACACTTGCCTGCCTTCCCCTCAAGCCCTCGAGGTATCCAGGAGGTAGCTATTCCTGGATTAGTTCATTAAACCTAAATTAGTTCTGCCAACCCAGAGGAAGCCCTGCTCCAGTTGCTCAGGGTGAGCCTCCAGGCTAGGAGGCTTGCAATTTTAATCAAGGGCCTACCTGTGGGGAGAGGGAGTAGTCAAAGTACACCTGCAGGAGGCCAGGATGAGAGGTGAGCGGGGGCCACACAGCCTGTCACCACGGCTCCAGTGTCACTGCAGAGCCGCAGTGCAAGATCTGAGAAAGACATTGACTCTCGTGACAGTGCCAAGGGCTCCCAGGGAGCAAGAACAACCAGCGCTTGCCAATCACCAGGCTGCCCATCACGCCCGGGAGGGAGGCACAGGAAATGAGCGAGTGTAGAGGAGGCAGCTCCCAGGGAGGCCCTGAGCCCACCGCCCTCCCCTTCTCCATGATCCGTTTTCTTGTTGTAAATGATGATCCATACCATTGATTTCACAGATTATTAAATACTCAGTCTATGTAACATGCATTCCACAGTATTCCAAGCCCCATATTAACCACCAACCTTCATTAATATTAATTAGAACAAATACAAGGGTAGAGGCTTCAGTTGACCAGAACCAATCTCCTAAATAAAAGGTTTTCCCCGAATCCCAGAGCGGTCAGAGAAACAGACCTGCAGCCACACACGATCTCCATGGAACGCGAAAACCTGCCTCCAGAGTTTCTGTAAATCTGTGAATTATAATTTTTTTTAAACTGCTGACTCCAGAAAAAGGTAGAACACCATAGGTCAGTTTTAAAAGTTCACAGCATCGATCATTTAATCAAAATAATAATGCAAATACGAGAGCCCGAGACCAGCTTCCTCCGCGCCTACCTTCATTCTCTTACGAATAACATGAAGCCACCAGGCCAGGGCTGTCCTAACAATGTTTAATGATAAAGTCACCTTCAGTTGAAAGGGTGTTAGCAAAACAAAACAGGGATTTTAAAAATACTTTAAAAAGTTTTTTCTTTCACATCTTTTACAGGAAAACATTAAAGTAGTCATGCTCAATGCACTTGGATTTCATTCTGCCTCCTGTGAGAGGAAGGTGAGTGACCTCCCAGGGGAAGCAGCCCCTAACAATGGGAAAGGCATTAGAATTCCCTGAGGGACTCAGGCAATGACCAGGACAGGGGCTTCTGGGCAGAGGCAGGGTGGGGGCCTGGCGTCTGTCTGCAGTACCCGTGCAGCTGGCCAGGAGCGAGCACTCAGGTCCGTGATCTGGAGAGCATGGGGCCCAGCCTGGGTTCCTGTCAGGAAAGCTTTGCACCCCTCCCTACCTGCCTCTGGCCTGAACACTGGGCTCCCCTGGCCCTCAGCCTTCTCACCTAACTCTGTCCTTTCCTTCCTTCTTCAAGATGCTGGCCAAAGAAAGTCCTCAGACACCTGTCACCAGGCTCCTGTCTTTTGGGCAGCATTATTTCTGAGACTGGGTCTCCTGCTACAGACCCACCTAAACTTCCCTGCCTGTGATGAGCCCCACCTGGGGCCACAGGCAAGACCAAGCTGCAGCAGAGAATGAGATTTGATGAATTCTGCAGTGAGTAGCTGCCCGTGCATGCAAACAGGCCTCCGCCCCCACAGGCAGCTGCTCCGAGGACAGCCAGACCAGGGCCCCAGGAATGCACAGGGTGCTCTCAGGACTCAAGAGGGCCCAAAGCAACCCACATAACAGGGCAGGAAGGGAGTCCCTGTCATGGCTTCGAAAGAGCCAACAGCTAGCTCCTGGATTCATAGCCTGGACCGGGCACAGCCATGGGTGTGCCTGCCACAGACATCCACACCCACACCCTCACCTGGCACATGCCACATACCCAGCCCTGTGTCCCAGCTGTCAGGACAGGCTTGCTGCTATAGATGCACATGCACACACTCATACACACACCGCAAGCACACCAAGAGGCGGCAGGGGCCCAATCTCAGCTGATCCCAGGGAGAGGTCATGACCAATTCCCAGGCCACATCTCAGAGGCCAGACAAACTGGAACAGATGGAGGGTGGGGACCCGAAGTGCAGGCCGCCTGCCCCTTGGGTGTGGTTGAGGAGCAGTCATGTGTTAGCCTACGGAAGGGACCCGCTTCAGAGACTCCCACAGGTCACAAGATGCAGGTCCAGAGAACAGAGAGGAGCCGATTTGAACTGCGGTGACTCACAAGTGAGGACAAGGTTTGACCAGGCCTGGGGCCCCTGACCCACCCTCCACAGCGAGCCTTCAGATCAGACGCAGGTTGGCTCTCTCCGTCAGGCTGGACCTTGCCCCTGAAGGAAACCCACCTTGCAACATGCCAGCCTCCTCGGGCGCTCCTGCATGCCAGGTGCCTCCCCATCCACCCCAACCCAGACACTGTGGCATGCAGCCAGTCCCCAAGGCACTTGCCTGTCCACTTAGGGCTCCCATACTCCTCCTCTTGCCCAAACCCCTTCTCAGCTCCAGGGTCACTGCTAGAGTAGAAGCCACCTCTTTGCTGGCCCAGCAGCCCAGCCAATCTCTCTAAAGGGCCATCAGCCACCAGAGTACATGACCTCCTAACTGCTCTGTGAGCTCCCTGCAGGGAAGGACCACGCCAGTCCTGCTCAACGCACACTCAGTAAACCTTAAGCAACATTAGCTAGAGTCACACAAGGGGCTCAGCCGCCACTGAACAAAAGGGGCAGTGTGCACTCTCCCCCATCCAGGGGGACCTAAAACCAGGCCCTTCCCTGCTTCTGAGTCGGGCTCCCACGGAACCTTCCCCTCCAGAGAAGGGAAGCATGGAGTTCACCTTCCCTGGCACCAACCCATCATCCTCACCAGCTAAATGCCAAGTGCATCATTTTCTATTTTCATAAATGTGTTCTTCATTTGGAAAACTGGATTATGTTAGAAAATTTTGCTTCCAAACAGCCATAGATATGAGAGATGTATATACGGATGTCAAAAACAAAATCAAATAGCATTTCCAAACATCAACTTTGGGATTTTTAATGCTTTCTCCATAGCACAGTTTCTCTCCAAAAAGTACTTTTTTCACTTGTTGGCTAAATAGCATCTTTACTTTGAAGGTTCAGATTAAATGTATTGATTTCTTCAGAAATATATCCCAGGTAGCATATTCTAAGACCTTCTTGTCAGCATAGGAAAGGCCGCAACTTGAAGGCGCATCACATTCTTTTGTAAAAATATGTTTAAGTTGGACAAACCTTTCAAGCACAAAATACTATCATAATGGCATTCCATTCCACAGCAAAGTATCATGAAGCTTCTACATTATTCCAAAGTTCTTACTTTTATAATATTAATCACTTAATTGATGTTTTAGTCAACTTTTTCATTTCTGTGACCAAAAGACCTGAGAAGAACAATTTTAGAGGAGGAAAGTCTGTTTGGTGCTCACATTTTCAGTTCTCAGTCCACATATAGCTGGCTCCATTGCTCTGGGCCTGAGGTGAGGCAGAACATCATGGCGGAAGAGTGCGGTCAAGGAAAGCAGCTCAGGACATGGCGCCAGGAAGGAGGGGAGGGGAGAGAGAGCAAGCGCGCTCCTGTCACCACAGAGAAAATATAAACCCAAAGGCACACCCCAGAGACTTACCTCCTCCAGTCACACCCTACCTGCCTACAGTCACCACCCAGTTAATCCCTATCAGTGGATCTAAACTTTCTTACATTGTTTTGCATGTGAGCTTTGGGGGGACACCTCACAACTAAACCATAACAGTTGATTTTCTACGGCACTTTGCATTCTTCTGGTCTCCCCTCCCACTGTGCCACCTTAACCTGAGGCAGAGGGTGAGCAGCACACAGACCACTAGTCTTTGCAACTGTCCAGCCCATGCTCGCCATTTCTAGCCCACTCTGGCACTCCATCTGGGGCTCTCCTTGGGCTGGTTTCCCTTAAATACTGTTTTTATTGAATAATTACTTATTGGACACACACTTTCCTCAATATCTTTATTTGTTTAACTCAAGAAAGTGGTTGTGCTTCAGGTATTTATAAATTAAAACAGATTATTGCAAATGCCAAAAGCAAAGAGCTTTAGGAATAAGCCATATTTTTATGCACCTGCAGAGCACAACTCCCACAAAATATGCAATTTGTTCCGTTTCTTGTTTGTTCAAATCTCCACCATGTTTTCTATGCACCTTCCAACAGCATTTGCTAATAAAGAATGCATTTTGGTTTGTCACCAAATTGTTTTATGAGAATTATTTCAGCCACTTTGCCTTAGCACGAGTAGCAAACCTTTCCTAGTGGTGTCATGAATTATTGTCTTTCATTATGAAGCCACAAAACAGGCTTCCAAGTACATCAATAAGTAAAATAACAAACTGAGATTGCATGATCCCCAAAATCTCTAATTTTATACGATTTTCCGCATATTCTTAAAGCTTAATTTTTAAAAGGCTTATGCATCTTGTGCTTTGTCCTATCATTTTTGATATAAAGGCATAAAATTCAGCTGGGCTGAGCATCAGGCACTAGGAACAGTGGATGGAAACGTTCACTTCTAGAATGATGGAGAAACTTATACAAAATTGTCTTTCCTTTGTGCAGTTTATAAAACAGCAGCTTTTACTTATTGGACAACAGTGTGGGCCTCCCTGACTCTGCTGCAGAACACCAAACTTCATGTGCACAGGCTGGGAAAAGAAGCAAATATACTAAAATGGGCAATCCTGAGTCCAAAAGGGAAAGTGAAGAGTCCTATTCAAACACCTGGTGAATTCAGCAGGGTCCCCAGAGAAGCCAAGCCTCTGTGGCAGGGCTGATCCAACCTAGGCTACTCTAAACCCACCCTAACAAAGCTTTTAAGACTTGAAAGAGCACTAATGATTGACAAGTAACATAATGGTGCACCAGAAAGTAGTCCAACACTCCTTAAAGGAAAACAACAAAATACACCTTCAACAATATGATATTCCAGCTTCAGAGATTTCAGTCAAAGAGTAACTAGACACATGAACAAGCAGAAAAATGTGGTTCCTTACCCAGGGGAAAGGCAGCCATTAGAAGCAGACCAAGAAGTGACAGATATGAAAGAACCAGCTGCTAAACATAAACGACCATTGTAAATGGAATCAGAGATTGGAATGAAAATATGAACATAATCAGGAAAGAAACTGAAGATGAAAAAATAAAGAACTATGTGGGAGTTGAGGCAGGAGGATTGCAAATTTGAGGCCAGCCTGTGCAATTTAGCAAGGCAATTTTAAAATGGGCTGGGGATGTAGCTCAGTGGTAGAGAGCTTGCCCAGCATGTGCAAGGCCCTGGGTTCAATCCCCAGTACTGCAATGAAGTAAACAAAATAAAATTTCTATGCTAAAATCATAGTATCTGGAATGAAAAAAAACCTTACTATATGAAATTAACAGTAAATTAGACTGTACAGAATAAAATATCAGTGAACTTGATGACATACAGTAGGAACTCTACAAGATGAAGATACTGACTCAAATCCCAATTGAAAAGACTGATATCAGTATACTTTTTAACAAGCCTAACCAGTCTTTCTACTAAGACTTGAGTTTATGCTATTGAGATGACTCTTTAGGGGACCCTTGATAGCTTTAGGATAGAGGAGACTGGGTGCCAGAAAGACCAAGGCATGATTATAGGGTTGGAACTTTTGCCCCGACCCCTAGCCTGACTGAATTCAATAACCAGTGACATGTAACTTGATCAATGAGGCCCACGTAACGTCACC
>PVHX01007879.1:12769-24341 GCA_004024805.1 Geosciurus inauris
AGGGTCTGGGTTGAGAAGTCTGCAGTGATCCTAATTGGCTTCCCCCTATATGTAATCTGATTCCTTTCTCTTGTGGCTTTTAAGATTCTCTCCTTATTCTGAATGTTAGGCATTTTCATTATGATGTGCCTTGGTGTAGGTCTGTTGTGATTTTGAACATTTGGTGTCCTGTAAGCCTCTTGAATTTGATTATCCAATTAATTCTTCATATTTGGAGAGTTTTCTGATATTATTTCACTGAATAGATTGCTCATTCCTTTGGTTTGGAGTTCTATGCCTTCTTCTATCCCAATAATTCTTAAGTTTGGTCTTTTAATGTTATCCCAAAGCTCTTGGATGTTCTGTTCATGGCTTCTTACTGTCTTCACTGTGTGGTCAACTCTATTCTCAAGGTTAAATATTTTGTCTTCAGTATCTGAGGTTCTGTCTTCCAAGTAGTCTAATCTGTTGGTGATGCTTTCCATTGAGTTTTTAATTTGTTTTATTGTTTCTTTCATTTCAAGGATTTCTGTCTGGTTCCTTTTCAGATTCTCTATCTCCTTATTGAAGTGATCTTTTACTTCCTGTATTTGCCTATGTATCTCTTTATCAAAATGGTCTTTTGCTGACTGGGCTTGCTCTCTTTTATCATTTTTTAAGTCACAGAGCATTTTAATTATGTACATCCTGAATTCTTGTTCTGTCATTTCTTCTTCTGTACTGACCATGGATTCTAGTAGTGTGTTATCTTGGTTTGTTTGAGTCACTTTCTTCCCTTGTTTTTTCATGGTGATTGCGTGTCTTTCCTTCTAGCTCTGCTGATCCAAGTTGTTACGGTTTTTACTCCTATACAGGTATAGTTTCCATGCAGGGTTTCAATACCTCTCTTTTAAAGGGGAGACCAATATTGATTGATCTCAATACAAGCAATATATAGTTTCAAACCAAGTAGTTCCTAATAGCTCCCAAATACATTTACAGTTTAGTCATGATATTCAACAATTACGGGTTCCTTTACAATCTATTATGTAAACAATAAGTTTGCACAAGGGTCTATATTTTCTGTTGGTGGGCTAGGGAAACTTGAGGGTGGGGTGTAGGATAGATTGTTGGGGTAGTAGGAAGTGAGGATATGGTAATTAGATCTTAGAAAGCATGAAAAAGGAATCCAAGAGAAGTTGGCTATTACTAGAAAGAGCAACCGAGAGTTGGGGGAGACCAGTAAGGAGGAAGAAAAGGGAGTACAGCGAGAAGAGAAGATAGCAAGAAAAATAAAACATATGCAAGTGGAAGTTACAAAACTATATAATACCACTCTAGTATACAGTTCAGAAATCCCAATCTACCATGTCCCACTGTATAACAAATACTTGGTTTCACAACTGTTGGGGATTAGAGGATAGGAAAAGAGTGAGAGAGAAAAGAGGGAAGGAAAAAGAAATAAAGGAAAGAAGAAAAGAGCAGTGAAATAAAACAAAAAGATTAAACAATAGAAATATTAGGAGAAGAAGATAAAGAATAAAATAAAAAATAAGAATTAAAAAAAGTAAAAAAAAAAAGTCTCAATGTAAATAAACAGGTATGGTTCCTTTCACCTCCAGTAGGTGGCGTTGTCCATTGCTTGCTGGGCTTTCGCTGGTGTCCTGGGTGTGGGTTTCACAGCAGGGTGTAACTCTGGGCCGGGCCGCTGGTGGAATCGCCGCCTTTTCACGGTGTTCTGTGTTGAGTTCAGTTTGTTCCCAGGTGCTGTCCCATGCCCCCTTGTGTAGAAGCAAGCCCTGCCAGGGCAGGCCCTGGGCTGGGGCTCCAAGCCGCCCACAGTGGATCTGCCAGCAGCGGGGCTCTGCTGCCGTTTGCTGCTGAAGTCACGCTGCTTGTGACAATTGCTGCTGCCTGGTGACCCTGCGTACACATGCAAGTGAAATTCCTGCAGGGACAGCTGTAGGATGATGTCCAGAAGCTGGCTGGGAGATGGTATTTCCACAACTTCAATCACTGGTTCTGGAGAGACTGACTGCGGCGCCCGTCTAGGTCGCCATCTTGGAACCGCCCCACCTGATATGCAGTTTTAGTGTAATTCCTATCAAAATCCCAACAAGAGTTTTATAAACACAGACAAGATTACTCTAAAATTTAAATGGAAAGACAAAGGTGTAAGATCAAATGACCAAAGGAGGTAAAATAAAACCGCTGAGCAAGCACCAATTGCAAAGCAAAACCACTGGGAAAGGCTTTATCGGGAAGCACACTCCCAGGCAAACTGCCTCTCAACAGGGCGGATGGGGAGAAAATGGACGTGCGTTTGGAAGCACAAAGAATTTATAGGGCTCGTCAGGAAGGGGAAGGCTTAAGGCCGGAAGACAAGGGCTTGAGGCAGGAAGAGGAGGGCATCCAGAGTCCTGTATCCCCTGGTATTGGTCAGGGCCTCCTGCTGACGTCAGAGTTCTTTTTTTTCTGGATCCTGCTTACGGCCGGCTGCTCCTTGCACATGCGGGCCGCTTCCCGCTTCTTTCCCTGCAGCTCGCATCTGCTGGGCTGTCAGCTGCTCTGTTCTCTGCAGCCCGCATGTGCACGGGCCAATTGCCGCCTCCCTCCCTGCAGCCCGCGGGTGCACGGGCCAATCGCCTCCCTGCAGCCAGCAGCCCGCATCTATGTGGGCCAATGGCCACCCCACATCTTGCAGCCCCTGTAGGTGTGAGCGGATTGCCTCCCCCATCCCCGCAGCCCTGGCTGGCACGGGCTGATGGCCACCCCAAACTCCCCGCAGCCCGCAGCCCACGTCAGCGCTGGCCATCGGACACGGGCTCATGAGCAGACCAACAAAAGCAACTACAATGGCTAAAAAGCAATTTTGGAAAAAGAAGAAAGTGAATGAAGTCATTTGTCTGACTTCAAGACTTACTTAGCTACAGTAATCAAGACTGTGTGGTATTGACAGAGGGTTAGACACATAGACCAGAGATGAGAGAAAGAGCTTAGAGATAAACGTACACAAATATGCCCAACTGATTTTTTGATAAGTAAGCAAAAACAATTCCATGAAGGAAAGACAGCATTTTTAACAAATGGTGCTGGAGCAATTGGGCTCCCATAGGCAAGAGAGAGGGAGGGAGAGGGAGAGAAAGAGAGTACAGACTTAAACGCAAGCTGCAAAACCTAGAACATAAAACATGGGAGAAAATATTCAGTATCTAGAGCAAGGCAGAATTCTTAAACTTGACACCAAACCATGCTCCAGAAAAGGGAAAATAGATAAGTTGGACTTACCAAAATTAAAACCGCATCTCTGCAAAAGACCCTGCTCACAGGATGAAAAGATAAGCTACCGACTGGGAAAATATATTTGTAAGCCATGTATCTGACAGAGTACAAGTACCTAGAATATATGAAGAACTGTCAAATTCAACAATAAGCAAACTAATTGGAAAATAAGCCAAAGACATTTTACTAAAGAGAATATGACAGATGGCAACAAGACCCATGACAAGATGTTCAACATCATTAGCCACCAGGGGATTGCAAATTAAAACCACGATGAGATATTGATGCACACCTACTAGAAAGGCTAGAATTATAATTGATGGCAAACCAAATGCCGGCTAGAATGAGAGCAGTGCAGCTACTCTGACAAATATTTTTGGCAATTTCCATAAAAACTAAACATCCATAAAAATAAAATAAACAACCCAGCAACTGAACTCCTAGCCATTGTCCCAGAGAAGTGCAGACTTATGTTCAGACAGCCCATACATGGATGTTTATAGCATCTTTGTTCATAACAGACAAAAGCTAGAAGCAGCACAGAGGTCCTTCACCAGGCAGATAGGTGCAGGAATTGTGTCTCTAAACCATGGAATACTATTCAGCAATGAGGAGGACAGTCACTCTTACAGCAGCCACCCAGGCAAATCTCCAGAGCAGTGTGCTCAGGAAAAGGAGCCCATCCCAGAAGGTTACACACGTGTAGTTCCTTGCAAGTAACTTTCTGCATATGATGAAATTATGCAGTGGGAGACAGATTAGTGGTTGCCAGGACTCAAAGCCGAGTGAGTATAGAGGGGACGCAGGTGTGGGTGTAGAAGGGTTCATGAGTGACCCCGTGGAGTGGCCATGCTGTTCTGTCTTGGCTGTGTTGAGTGTCCTGGTTGTGGTACTGTTTTGACAGTTTTGCAAGATGTGACCATTGTGCATGAGGCATTGGGACCTCTCCACATTATGTCTTATAACTGCATGTGAATTTGTTATTACATAAAAAACAAAAGTGAAAAACTTCTGCACTGACAATCATCGAATGTCCTGTGAAGGAAATAAAAGCCTTTTCAAAAAATAAAACGAGAAAGTATGGGAGCTATGGTCACTCCTGTGGCCTCTATGGCACACAGTGGAGTTTTGACGGCACCCAAAGTTACACTCAGGGCCACAGAGACACAACAGCATTGGGAGATGGGTGTCACTGAATCATCTTAGATTTGTGTCTGTTTCCCAAATCACACTGTGTGAACTGTACTGTATAAGCCATACACACACATCGTACACATACACATACACACACATATGTATAAACTTTGTCGTTATCTCAAGAACAGAAGATTCTTGCTACTTTCCTTCATGTCAAAGTATTACTTTAATTAATGCCAACACATAAAATATCCCACAACTTCTGTGATTCTTGATTCAAGTCCTTCAAATATTTTCACATTTTAATAAACCATGAGCTTCAAACAATGAAAGAAACAAAAAGAAAATAATGTTAAACATAAAAGCCAGAATTTAAAAACTTCTAGAGCCAGGTGCGGTGGCACATAACTGTAATCCCACTGGCTCAGGAGGCTGAAGCAGGAGGATCACAAGTTCAAACCCAGCCTCAGCAATAGCCAGGCGCTAATCAACTCAGTGAGACCCTGTCTCTAAATAAAATACAAAACAGGGCTGAGGATGTGCCTCAGTGGTTGAGTGTCCCTGAGTTCAATCCCCGGTACTCCTCCTCCCCGCAAAACAACTTCTAGGAAAACAACCCAAAAGAAATCTTGGTGAGCTTGGGAAAAGCAAATTTTTCTTAGGTAGGATTTAAAAAGCATAAACCAGCCGGGCACAGTGGCTCAAGCCTGTAATCCCAGCACTTAGGGAGGCTGAAACAGGAGAATCGTGAGTTCAAAGCCAGCCTCAGGGCTGGGGCTGTAGCTCAGTGGTAGCGCGCTTGCCTAGCACACGTGAGGCACTGGGTTCGAGCCTCAGCACCACATATAAACAATAAATGAATAAAATAAAGATCCATCAACAACTAAAAAAAATTCTTTAAAAAAAAAAAAAAGCCAGCCTCAGCAATGGCAAAGTGCTAAGCAACTCAGTGAGACCCTGTCTCTACATAAAACACAAAATAGGGCTGGGGATGTGGCTCAGTGGTCGAGTGCCCCTGAGTTCAATCCCCAGTACCAAAAAAGTAAAAAATAAAAAAATTTTAAAAAGCATAAACCAACAGAAAATAAATAAAAATTGGTCTTCATAATTTTTATAAAATCACCATTAAGAAAATAAAAGGCAAGCCACAGATTAGAAGATTCACAACAACTGACAAAAATATTTGAATCCAGAATATGTAAAGAACTCAACAATTTAAAAATAAGGAAAAATTTAAAATAAAAAATTTGAACCAGTACTTTACAAAATTACATGTATGTCAAGCACATAAAGAAGGTCAGCATCACTGGTCATTAGGAAATGCAAATCAAAATCACAAGACACTTAACACACATATTAGTGTACTAAAATTTTAAAGACTGACAGTTTCAAAGGCTGGCAAGGAAGTGGGGAAGCTACAACTCTCTCAGGCCGCCAGTGGAGCAGAAACTGGTACTGCCACTTAGGAAAAGCCGGTTTCCACTCCGTGGAATCACTCAGAAGACTCCACTTAGGGGTGTATGGAGTCCAAACTCGCCAACTATGTCCAGGGGCAGGCACCATCCAAGAGAAAGGAAAACTTAGTTCACACACACACACACACTGGACGCACCCACTTTATCCACAGCAGCAGAATCTGGATACGACCCAGAGTCCATCCACAGAGGAGGCGTGTGCCATCGTGGTGGGGCCATATGCGGGAACACCACTCAGCAAGAGGACACAGTTGGTCTTAGACGTGCAACACAAGAGTCCCCCCGTCCTTGCGCTGAGCGGAAGGAGCCAGACTCTGCAGAGAGCAACCTGTGGCGTCCACGGCTAGCGACAGAAAGCGGATCTGACGCACCTAGCACCAGAAGTGGGAAGGCAAGGAGAAGAACGCTCTCTGAGCAATGGAAAGGTCCCCTGCGGTGCCCTCCCACCCGAGGCGCCCTTTCCCACCGCTCAGTGACCTGCAGCCAGCCGTGATCTGACAATGTGAATATTCTTGTCTGACTTTCAAGAGAGAGATCACATTCACATAATTTTTATTACAGAACATTGTTATAATTGTTCTACTTTGTTAGTCATTATTGTTAATCTCTTACTGTGCTTCGTGTGTAAATTAAACGTTAGGTGAAAAATGCAGCACATACAGGGTTTGGTGCTGGCATTTCAGATACCCTCGGGGGTAAGGGGGCTATGTGTCCTGATTATGGAATGACTGATTATACTTTCATCAAAACACATCTGTATTGACAATCCCTCAATACAATCAGTTTTCAAAAAGAACAGAAATTATAATTCTACAGCTCAATACAGCGCCTGTTAATAATTTTGAATTTTTCCCTCCACTTCCTGCCCAACGCGGCTCTAGCACCTGCGACTGCCGGGTGCTTGGCCGTCTAGCTGGCTGGGGAAGGGCAGGTCCTGGAAGCAGAAGGACCCCTGGTGTTCTTTCTGCCTGCTTCCTCTGCACTGTGCCTGACCTCTGCAGTCCAGCCTCCAGCCCACCTTTGAGGAGGGGATTGCCTTACTCCTGGTTGAAGTGACCAGTAGATGAACACACCTGCTTCACACATGTGGTGACGTTTTGCAGGTCAGTAGGTGCAAACTACAGCTGGGGGCCTCTGCCCAGCCCCCGCCCTGGGGCACTCTCACCCAGGGGGTGGGTGGTCAGTGTGGCGGGGACAACAAGGGAGGCAGCCCTCTCCAGACGGGCTGGCAGAGAGCACGCCGTTTAAGTGGAACGTCATTAGGAGAACATTTTGTGAAATAGTCTAAGTTCTGATCACCCACATGCGCTTCCCCTCCCTGCTCTGCAGGGCTCAGCCAGAGACAGTGGGGACCTCAGGAGCACAGAGCTGGGGACCTCAGGGAGATCAGAGTGGGGACCTCAAGAGCACAGAGCTGGAGAGAGGGAAGCAGCGAGGCCAGGCCCCCGGGGGAGCTCTGGCGGCAGCCTCTCTGCTGCAGGCTTCTGCGGTAAACACAGCTTGATCTGCTCAGAGACACTCCGGACACGCACAAGGTCATGAGGACATGAGTGGCGAGTCCGCCAGCCTTCCTTTACTGGAACACAGGCCAGAGGCGACCAGAGCTTAAGAAAGGAAAGGCACTTGGGCTCCCCATTCTGGAGGCTTCAGCCCACCGTTAGTGGCCCCAGTGCCCCGGGTGCCATGCGGCACATGGAGGCAGGAGTGCCTGGGGGAGCAAACCCCTCGTTCACCAGGCACACCACCAGTGAACTGAACCCTCCACCACCTTCCAATGGTGACCGGGCTAAGGACCAAGGCTCTAGCACATGGCCCTCTTGGGGACAGTCCAGGTCCCAGCTAGAGCCGCGAGACCCAGGCCTGCCTGCTCCCGAGAGCCTTGCTCTGCACACCAGGCTTCCCCTCTCCCCCGCAGACCCTCCTTCAAGTCTGTGTCCTGCTGTCTTAGGGGACAAATGCCAGCACACACCCGTGTACGCACATAGGGACACGCTCCCTACAGTGCACCTGCTACCCCTCCCCCGCCTGCACACATGTCACGTGGCTTCTGGACCCGGCACCATACCTGCCTCCCCTGGGCAACACGCCTGCCTCCTCCTCCCTGCTAGAGAAGCAGCCTGCGGGAAGTTTCTAGGTCAACCCACCCCTCTGGCGCCTGGCGGATGCTGAGGGGCTGGCTGTGGGCAGAGGTTTGCCTCCTGCAGAGCACGCGTCTCGTTCTGTCCAACTTTCTATTCCCTCGGAACTCCACTCCAAAAGGCACAGATTTTGGGGCAGAACAGAAAATCCTGCAGGGAACAACCACCTTGAGGTAGAAAACCCCACAATTTTCTGAAACCCCTTGGCTCAGCCCAATCTCATCATGGAGGCCTGTGATTAGTATTTGGCCTCACAATGGCCAGACACTGATGCTTGATCCACTGTCACAGCCACCTGGAGAAGGTTTTAGAGGGGAAAGAAACTCTGGCACACTGCTGCCCTGGGTTCAATAAGGAGCTCCACCTGTGCCTGCTTAACAAGGACAAGCTGAGGGTCGCCTTCGCCTCCAGCTTCCTGTGTGCCCAGAGCAAGCAGCAGAACAGTCCCTGGAGACAGTGTCTGCTTACACTGCATTCAGACTGCTTCCCAAGGACTTAGGCTGTCAACTGCTCACCAAGGCAGGGGCCTCTCGCAGCAGGGGGCCGTGCTTGCTGCGGGCAGAAGTGCTTGGCACACCAAGGATGGAACTCTTCTGTCTGCTCTGGCTCCCTCAGCCCCAATGCAGAGCTAATCCATCATTCCCAACCCCAGAGAAGAATTCACCACTCTCTCCCCAACTCAGGTTGTAGTTTAACTTTCTTATTCATTTTTTTTTAATATCACATTTTCAAAGAGAAAAAATGTCCCTGTACAGTTGGTTCATGTTTGTCTCTTCCTAAAGCTAGTCGGAAGGAAGCTAGTCAGAGAGAACTCCAGCAAATAGCCTGGGCACGGCCCCCATCAGCAGGGCACAGTGGAAAAGGAGCCAGGGCTCAGGGTAGGGGGACCAGGAGCATCCTCATCCTGGAGCCAGATCCAGCCCTAGACTCAGCCTCAGCCGGCCACCTGCAAGAACCACCTAAGCCAGGGAGGACAGGGCCACCCAACACCCTGCCAACAGTGGGCATCAGAGGCCAACAAAGCTCATGGCCAGCCCAAAACATGCTGTGCTTGGGCACCTTCCAGCCAGGCTATGACCCCACATCTCTGAAAAGAGAACAACTCAAGGGCATATGTGGGAATAAAGGGAAGTGGTCAAAGACTGGGCCCCCAAAATATGTCATTGAACTAACATCATACCTGTGAATGTCACTTGATTTGAAAATTGGGTCTCTGCAGATGTAATCAAAGTAAGGATTACAGAAGAGATCATCCTAGGCTTAGGGTGGGCCTTGACTCCGACTCATGACTTCACAGGAGCAAGCAGACGGAGATTTGACCCCCAGGCACAGCAGAGAGGGGCTGTAGGAGGACGGAAGCGGAGCCTGGAGAGACTGCAAGAAGCCAGGAGAGCCAAGGAACGCTCCTCCAGAGTGCCCAGAGGAACCTGCCCTGTCCACACCTTGGGACTCTCAGTCTCCAGAACTGGGAGAAAGAATTTCTCTTATAAGTCACCTGTCCTGTGGGGACTTGCCATGCCAGCCCTGGGAATTTAACACAGGCTCCAGTGTGAACTATGGGAAGTAAAGGGTGACCTGGACCCTGCCTTCTAGAAAGGGCCTTGAGGGAGCCATGGCTGGAGGACACAGGCACAGTCCTGGGCAGTGGTCACAATCTTTGGCCAGACCCTCGGTGAGCATGGGTCTGGAATGTCCCTGTAAAGCTCCTGTGCTCAAACCAGGGTTCCTGGTGCAGCAGGCTCAGAGGCTTGGAGTGGGGCTTGGGGTGGGGCTTGGGGCAGGCTTTTAAGACAGGACTGGATCCTGAGGGCTTCACCTCAGCTGTGGATTAATCCATTTGATGGATTGATAATTTGAATGTCCTACTGTGTGGTGACTATAAGCAGGTAGGGCACTGGGGGAGTGACCTTGGGGGCTGTTTCTGTCCCTGGCCTCTTCCTGTCCTTCTGCTTCCTGGGAGCTGACCCCCAGGTACCACTCTGCCCAGGACAGTCCAGCCAACACCTGCCTACCTGCTGCCCCATCCAGTTCAGCATCTGCCTCAGCATTTTTTATTTTTAATAAAGTGGTATTGTTGAGGGCTGTGTCAAGGTGCGCCCCGGTGGTCCAGGGGCCAATCTCTGCTCCAGCCTTGTCCCGTGGCTTGGAGGACACAAGTGTGTGCTTTGATCTGAAAGACCCAGGAGCAGCCTGCCCCTCTCCTAGTCCCCGCCATCTCACAGGACAAGGACCTGAACAAACTCCCATTCAGAAGAAACTCCTCTGAATTTACCTGGTTAGTTAAGATAGTATGATCTACAGAGAAGAGATAATTCAATATGACACTTTCAAATTTATCCACAATAAAATACAACTTTGAAAAAGATTTCAAGCAATTTGTTGAAAAACTAAATATGCCACCATATTTTTTTTTAATTCTTTTTCAGAAAAATACCCAGTGACATTCAATTAACCAACCAGGCCACTTTTCTGAAAAACTAAGGGTCATTAAGATGCAAGGTGATTTCTGGCCAAGTTAGCACAGAGACGAGGTGCTCCTGAAGGGGCCTAGCTCTAGGCTCTATATTTAGGATGAACTCCTGGCAGACAGGACCCCCCCTGCAGAACCTGTTATCAGAGCCCCAGCAAAGACTCAGCCTCTGGTCACAGAGGCAGGAAAGCAGCCCCCGGACCCCCCACCATGCCTCACCTTCAGGGCTTATCCTCTCCCTACACAGGTGGACAGGCCCCGTGGCAGCCAGGAGCTCTTCCCCCTGGAAATAGCCAGGGCAGATGTGTCCTCATGCAACCCAAACCTTCCTGTGACATCCAGAGGGGGATGCAAAGCGTCCCCAACATGCCACCCCTCTGATGCCCCCAGCATCACTCCTCAGCAGCACCCCAGGATGCCCATGCTGGGGTGGACTGGACTTGCCACAGGACAGGGGCCTCTGAGGGGTGGCCAGCCCCACCCAGAAGATGCCGGGCTCCAGCCAGGTCAACCTCCAGCCTGGGACACCCTCTTCTAGCCAGGCCCTCCTCCCCATCCTCCCCTGAGTAGGGGCGGCTCTGGGAGCGTCCCACATCCCGCCCCAGCAGGGGTACCAGGTCCTCTCCAGCTCTCGGTGTCTCTACTCTCAGAGCTGCAAGCAGGACCCTCGGTGGCATGAGAACCTGGACATTCGTGGGCCACCAGGAACCAAGGAGCTTCCAACCCCGGCTGGCTCTGTCCCGGTGCACAGGAGAGAGGTCTCGGTGAAGAAGTCAGGAGCCAGGACGTCCTCAGTGCATCCTGAGCACACAACTATGAAACCCACACCACGCACACAGTCACACACTGACACGCTGCCTCACACTCACCCACACACCCACCCTCACTCTGAAACACACTCACGTGCCCTCGGCACTCACACACTCGTTCACATCCATTTGCACATTCATGCACTCACACTCAGTGCACACTTGCACACTCGAGCCACGCTCACATCCATGCTTTCACAGTCACGTCACATGCATTCCCTCACGTGAACACCAGTCACGTCTGTGTCCAACACTGGCATTTGCACACTCCCATTCACACCTGTGCTGTTAGGCTCACCCTCA
>PVHX01007879.1:24441-87933 GCA_004024805.1 Geosciurus inauris
TGGGGGGGGGGAGCCCAGGGTGGGAGCCCAGCTCCCACAGGCAGGAAGCCTCCTGCTTTGTTTGTCCCTCCAGAGAACAGACCGGGCCCAGCCCAGAGCCCTGAGGTGTGATTGCACCCTGAGGTGTGCCTCTGTTAGATCCTATGACCCACCAGACAAAGAGCTAAGAGCTGAACCGGTCAGCAAAGGTGGCAGCTGCCCATAGCCGTCTCCGCCCCAGGCCACAGTGCTGAGGGCGAAGCAGGGTGCTGTGTGGGGTCTGGGTCAGGCGCCACCTCGCAGCTGGCGCAGGGGCTGGCTCTGCACTTCCAAACAGCAACTGGCTCTGAGGACCAGAGCCTCGGAGCCACCTGCCACCTTGACCTGGTAATTTTACTTCTGTGGCCTTCTCCTGAGGGGTCACGGCTGATTACAGACATGCAGAATGTACCAACACACACAGCAGGTTGTTCCAAAGGTCAAACCCCTGAAACAAACACAACACCCAAAAGTAAAAAGGAAATGCTGCAATTGATCGTCATGCCTCCAAAGGCGAGGTGTTACGTGGCCATTAAACACGGCATCAAGGAAGAGCTTATAAATTTGTAAACACTGCCTGGGAGAATATCAAAAGGAAGAAAAACACAGTACAGACCTGCCAGCCATCACAGCAGAAAGTCCCGGCCTGGGCAGGAGGTCCAGGCTACGGGGGCTGAAGGGAAACAGAGGCCCCCAGCGTGGGCGGTGAGCAACAGGGCAGGAGACCCAGGGCCCACCGGGGAGACCAGGGCCAGCCCGGCACCCCAGCCACGCCTGCGCTGGCGTGGGGAACAGGCAGGCGCATCCCGTGCATCTACATTGCCCTGACGAGAGGCCCAGGAAGCGGAATCGAGCACACTCCCCAGGTGCAGGGGGAAGGCAGGACAACAGAGACATCCGCTCCAGGCTGCAGCAAGTGAGCATCTGCCAGGGCCTCCTGAGCCTGCTCCAGGGGACGTGGGAGGACAGCGGGGAGGAGGTGGCCTTCTTGGAGAAGGTCCACCTTGAAGAAAGGGACATGAGAAGGAGGGTCAGGGTTGTACCCAAAGCCACAGCAACAGTCTCAAGGGGAGAAGAGAGGAGGCTGCTTGCAGGTCCAGAGAAAGCTGTAGGGCAGAGCAGAGCGTCCCCGAAGAACCTCAATTGACTCGTCAATGACCCCGAGGTCTTCGTGAGACCCAGGTACCTGTTTGACATTCAGTGACGATGCATCAGGCTCCTGTGCCTGCCTGCCCAAGACAGGGTGCCTGCCTCCACATCAATCCTGGGTTTGAAAGCAATTGCTGGGGTTCAGGTTAGCTTTGACATTCACTTATTGAGATAAATCCAGCATCCTGGAGCCTTTTCCCAAGGAAGACAGGTCTCTCAGAATCCTTCCCACACTGAAAATCTGCACCACGTTGCCCGGGCAACCCCAGACACAGGGATGGGTTTGCGGCTTCAGCTACATTTCCTGGACTGCCAGGTTCATTCAGCAAACATTACTGAGCTCCTACTAACTGTCTTGGCTCTTCTACACAATTATTCCCACACGGTGTTAGCCTCCTGGGATCACCCTAACCAAGACCACAGACTGGCGGCTTAAGCCCTGGAAACCCAGTCTCACAGTTCTGGGGCCAGAATGCTGGCAGGGCCGGTTTCTCCCGTGAGCCATGGGGGCAGGATCTGTTCCAGGCCTCTCCGTGGCTTGTGCAGGCCTTCTCATGTGCATGGCAGGCCCGCTCTGTGTGAGCGCGTGACCACACTTCCCCTTCCATGAGGACGTCAGTCCTGCTGGAAGAGATCCCGCCCTACTGGCCTCATTTCAACTGGACTGGTGTTGTGGTCTCCAAGTAAGTTCAGAGACTACAGTGCTGGATGTTAGGACTTCAACGTGAGTTCTGAAGGACACAGTTCAACCCCTAACAACCCTGGTTACAAATCTATAAGGTACTTTCCTCGTTTTCCAGATCCAGAAAACCAAGGCGCAGAGAGAATGAGAGTAACTGGCCCCAAGTCCCCGGCCTGCCGAGGGCCGGAATGTGGACCCGTGTGGTGAACAGCCTGTGTCTCCCAGAGGTGAAGCAGGTGTGATGGTTTGCAGGTGAGGCGTCCCCCAGAAGCGCACGTGTGAGACAGTGCAGGGGGCTTAGAGGAGAAATAACTGGGTGACGAGAGCCATGACCCAGCCAGGGAATCATGCCTTGATGAAATTAAATGAGTGGTGCCGGAGGTGGGTGGGGGGTGGCTGGAGGAGGTGGGTATTGGGGGTGCCCTTGGGGTGTGCATCTGTATCTGGTGGGTGGAGTCTCTCTGCTGTCTGATCATCGTGTGAACCACACCCCTGCCATGATGTTCTGCCTCACCTGGAGCCTGAGGAAGGGAGCTGGCTGTCCAGGGACCAAGAGCCCTGAAGCCCTACGACTTCCAATAAACCTCTCCTCCTCTCAGATGGCTCTTGCCAGGTCTCTTAGTCACAGCAGTGAGGAGCTGACTGAAACAACAGGGCACAGGGCAAGGCCCGCGGGAAGGCGGAGGCACGTGGAGCGCGGGTGCAAGACCCGAAGCCAGGCCTCTGAAGCAGGAAAGGGCCGCAGAAAGCAGCGGAGGCAGGGCCTCGATGCCTGCATTCCTCTGAAGGACACTCAGCAGAACCCGTGAGGAGGGGACACCACTCCCATCCCCCCACCAAGCCGGCCGCCCCTTCTCAGCTCCCAAACCCTCAGAGGAACTTGCTTGCGGTCACTCCCAGTGTTAAGGAGGTGTCCCTTCCTGGCAATCTAGATTTCATTAGATGCCGAGCTGTGTAGGAAATGGCTCCCGCCCTCCATGCCTGTGCTGACAGCCAAGCACCAAGGCTCAGCCCTCCCCTCAGGCGGGCACGCGAGGTTCAGGGCCTGCATCCTAGACAGCCTATGTCCACTGGCCCAGCTTCCAGATGGCTCTGTGGAACCTCATCAGCATGAGGCCCACTGGTGGCTATTCAAATGACAAGCACCTGAACAGCAGGAGGATCATGTAAATCCTCCAAAAGGGACCCGCGTGGCAAGGGTCCTGGGGGATGCCGTCAGCGATTTCCGAGGACCATGGGAACCTACCAGCCTTGTCCCCATCAGCCAGAGCCGGGACCACTCACCCAGTGCACACCTGCCATGTGTCTGTAGGGACACCTTATCTAGAAGATCGTTGCTCTGTATGGTCTGAGAGGCCTCAGATGGGGGGGGCAGCCTCCTGTGTTTGTCTCTAGAATGGAGGCTGTGTTCCAGGGCGGCTTCTCAGGCTCACCCTCTGGACTTCAGGGGTTAGATTAGACTTAGAGAGATGCTACCATTCTGCTGGCCGCCCAGCCAGCTCCTGTGGGCCTGCCCTGCACAGGCCCTGGCCTCCAGGGTCAGTATGCCTGCCGGTGACCTGTGCAGGAGCTGGTCAGCAGCAGGCCCTGCCCTAGAACTCTGGGCCACTCCCTGTGAGTGGCACTCATGACACCCCTCAGGGGCTCACGCAGGGTGGTCTGAAAGGACATTTGCTCAGCGTCATCTGCACCTGTCAGGGAAGACACCAGCCTGCTGCAGAGGGCCTTGGTGGGATGTGGCTTTCCAGGAGAAAGGGCGGGGATGAGAGATAAACAGCAGAGTGGAGCATGCGAAGACCCTCAGAAGCCACAGGAGCAAAGGCCATGTCAGGGGCCTGGCCTCCTTCCTCATGTCCATCTGTAGAGCTGGCCTCACAGTGGCCTTCCTGGGTGGTGTCCAGGCCAATGGGGGACATCTTCCGTGAGGACGAGCAGCTGCTCTGTGGGGCCCTCATCACAGAGCCACCTTAGGATGCGACTGAGCACCTAGACGCCAAGGTTGGGGGGCTAATTTGCTACACTGAGACTGGCGCCTGGGAAGGGGTGCTGTCTCCCTGGGCTCAACAACGGCACAGCACCCCCTGCTTCCTCCTGGAAGTGAAGGCCACAGTGGTGAGGAAATGCTTCTTAAACTGCCCTCCAGCTCTCCTCACCTGGGAGTGAGGGACTATAGATCTTCCCCCCGTTTATCTCCTCTCCCCGCTGTGGCCATTTCCCAGGCCTCTGTGCCCCACGCTGCAGACACAATCTGGATTGAAGAGAGGCTGTTAATCACCCGGATTTTATTTCTCCAATGACTTCCAACACCTTGGTGTCAACAATTAAAACTCCGGTCATTGCGGACAGCTCTCCATTTTCCTTCCCGGAGCCCCGTCACCAGCCAGCAAGGTCCACATGCCCAATGTGAATGGTAAATAGGCAAGAGACAGCCTTTCCTCAGTCCAGACAGAATCAGCAGGACAGAGGAGGCAGACCCACAATCACGAGGAGCATTACAGACACATTCCAAGGACTCTGCTACAAACACGACAATGGGTATCACTCCCCACACAGCAGATGGGCAAAGATTTAAAAGTCACTATCAGGGGGGCTATAAATTGAGACAACACACCGCCAGCCAGTGGAGCAACAGGAATCCACGTCCTCTATGCATCTGTCCTTGGGCCCAGCCATTCCTTTCCTGGGAACTTGTTCCAAGCAGATCATTAGCCAACTGTGCAAAGCTTCATAGGCACGTCACAGGGAGCCAACCTAAATCCCCACAGTGGGCAGCTGCTCACATCAGTAACGACACCTGGATTCAGTGCAACCATGGCTAAGAGTGGACCCTGCCAGCTTCCTTCCCAGGCCCACGCGCTGATGAGTGAAGGGAGGCAGCAGCCATGCCTGAGCGCCTGGTCACTGAAATTGTGAGCCTGCCCCTGGGTAGCAGCTCCTCTGGACAAAGGGACGTGGGAGGAGCTGCTTGCTTTTCTTTACTGTTTTGTGAGTAAACACACGAATGTGGTTTCTCTTCATGATCAGAAGAAAAGGTTTTCATTTCAAAACAATGTGCAAGGTAACTTTCTTACTTTCCTGCAGTCAAGACATTCCTAGAAGATGACAGTGTATTATGTACAGATGACTCTTGGTGTTGACTCTCATGTCAGCCGTGCTCTGCTGCACCCAGATATTAGGCCAAACAGCAGTCCAAGCACCGTGAAGGCATTTGTCAGATAAGACGAACGTGTCAGTCGGCATACTTTGAGGAGAGCAGATCGCCCTCCATATTGGGTAGACTTCATCCAATCAGTTAAAGGCCTTAAAGGAGAAAATTAAGGTCCCCTGAGGAAAAGGGGCTTCTGCCTCCAGAATGGAAGTTGGGTACAGGGCCTTAGCAGGTGTTATCACCTGGCGGATGGCCTATGCGTGCGCGTGTGTGTACGCGGTAGGCAGGTGGCTAGGAGACTATTTCAGACTGTGGAGCCATGGAAGGGCAGCAAGGGGAGCTATTCTTAGGAGGTCACTGGCTGCTCATTTTGCACCTGCAGGCCAATGTCAACACCTCCCCTGGAACGGCTCGTGACTGCCTCAGTGCCTCCCTGTCTCAGCCCCTCTTCCCCAGTCTGTCCCTCACCTCAGTGTCCCTGTTCCATGAGTGCATCTGGCCCCTCCCCATGGCACTTAGGGAAGGAGCTTTACTGCCTCAGGCCAGAACTGCTGCTCTAGTGTGTCCTTGGCCTCCAAGAAGCCAATCTCCCAGCCCCTCCATCTGTCACACAGGCCAGCCCTACAAGCTGCCACCTTGACAGATCGTAAAGGACAAGGCAGCATGTTCTGGAACCAAAGGTCAAAACACTTGATTACATGGGTTATTTTTTAACCCAAAGCTAAAGACCCATTTGCTTTCAGCACTGAGGAGCTGGCAGGCTCTGACTGCCATCCACCTGCCCACTCCAGAAGAGGGGACCCCACTATCACCTGGGCAGGAGGGACTCTTGAAACCTCCAGGTGGGAAGGGGCAGCTTCATCTCCACTCCCTCACAGGCAAGGGCAGCTCTTGGATGACCTGGGGAAAGGCAAGGAAAGCTCCTTGCACCAGCGGCAAATGGACACTGTGCCTGCCACTCCGTGCCTGGAAAGACATGCTGGAAGCATCAAGGACAGTCACTGCCTGAGCACACAGCTCCCGAATCCAGGGGTCAGGCTGTGGCTGGCTGCTGGGAAGACATACCCTCTAGAGAGCAGGTCTCATGGCAGAGGGCCACCATAGGGATACATTTCCTGATTCATGCATTGAGCTCCTACTGTTTGCAATCCTGCATGGGAAACCAATCTCATCCTCACCCTACGTGGAAGAAAGACTGTCAGCGTCTGCATTCCCAGAGGCTCGACTAGGGCACAAGAAAGTGAGTCATCTGTGAGAGGTGAGCTGGTCTTAGCACCCATGCCCCACCTCCCCGCAGCTCAGGGCACTGGATTGCACCTGCAGCCTCATGCCAGCGCCAGTCATCAAGTATTATTACTCTTGGAGCAAATAAGCATTTTTATGTTTGGTGGTAATTGATTTCTTAGTCTCAGCCTAAAAGGTTGGCACAGGGGAATGGAGAGTCAGAGTTAATGGGCAGGTTCCGTTTGGGAAGATGAAGGTGCATGAGGGTAAAGCCATTGGGCAGGACACCTAGAAAATGTGAACATGGTAGTTTATGTTCTGTACATTTTATCACAATAACAAAAGTCACTCTTAACCTAGATCCCAGGACTAGTGAAGTGAGATCAACTCCAGGCAAAAGCACCCACAAAATGCCAGTAGCCACCCCCTGAGAAGTGAAGGGACGGGGCACTTGTGGAGAACCAGGGGACAGGGGGACACCAGATAAGGAGTCAGGAGACAGGGAGCACCCACTGGGGAGCCAGAGGATGGGAGGCACCTACTAGGGAGCCAGGGGTCAGGGGGACACTAGCTGAGAAGCCAGGAGACAGGGAACACCAGCTCGTGGGCCAGAACACAGGGGGACACACGGACCTGCTGAGGAAGAGCCAATGCATCTGCTCTTGAGGTCCACAGCAGTCAGCACCACACAAGACTGACTCCCGAGCCTAGGGAGGGAGCCGAGGAAGGTCGCCTGCCTGCAACACGCAGTGGACTCACTTACCAGGGCCACAAGCAGGTGACCAGCTCACAGCTACAGCCAGAGAGAACTCCATATGCCTGGCAGAATTCACGGAGCCACCATGAGGCACTGGGTGGGATCTCGTGACAGCTGAAAACACGTGTGTGACATCTCTAGCTCAAGTGCCTCGTGTCTTCCATAACCTCTCCTCATGACACCAGGAGAGTCACCCCAGCCAAAAGAAACTGACGCAGTGTGGCCACACGTGGGGCAAAGCTGAGCACAAGGAGGGCTGCAGACCTTCCCAGAGCCTGGAGCCAAACCCACGCCGCCCTCTTACCAGGGACCAGAGACGACAGGGACACGGTCTCCATGAGATGTCCCACAGGCCGACTAGAAAATGCAGCCAGAGCAGGTCGATGGGTGTGAGCTAGGACGCAACAAACACTGGCATTGAGGCCGGAACACAAAGTCACCACTCCTAGGAACAAATATCAAACTAATTCCAGAAACAAAGCTCTGAAATCTTGGCACGAGACTTGTCTTGGGTGATGGCAGTCAGTGCTGTGGCTCAAGCCAGGCTGGAGCTGAGCTTCTGTAGTTTGGCCCTGGGGCTCCTCTCCCCTCACCACCAGGAGAGGGGCAGGTTCTAAGTGACTGCTGACCCCAAAAGGATCAGACCCAAGCCCACCCTGCAGCATGCTGTACTGTCCAGCGGGGTCTGCCCGAAGTTAGCGCATCTGCACCGACAGCTGTATCAGGCAGAGTGAGCACACGCTGGATGTCGGAGGAGCTGGTTGCTTCTCAGCGTTACTGTACTAACAGCTGACCGGCACATGGGTGTCTGGGGCCAAATTGTGTCCCCCGGGGGAGCCATCTGTTGAGGCCCTAGCCACTAGAACCTCAGAATTCAACTGTACTTGGAGTCAGGGTCTTATTTTCCAGTGCTGGGTTAGAACCCACGGCCTGGTGCACACTGGGCAAGCGCTGTGGCCCAGAGCCACACCCCTGCCCTTCAGGCCCCTACAGAGGTGAAGCAGTCAGTGAGGCTGGCAGGGTGGGCCTTCACCAGTCTGCCTGGAGTCCTACGTGAAGAGGGACAAGGACACATCGAGACCCCAGGGAGACCCCGGAGAGACCCCAAGGACGTACATGCCCAGAGGAAAGGCCATGTGAGGACGTGGAGAGAAGGCGCCATCTGTGAGCAGGTTGGGAAGACAGGGCAGAACCAACCATCCCTGCCTCTGCTGGGACTGGGACCTGCAGCCTCCAGAGCTGCAGGAGAACAAGTTCTATTGTTTTAAGCCCCCCAGTCCCCACATTTGTCCCAGCAGCCACTGAAGACGAGCGCACTGACTGGCATTACCTTCCATCTGTCTAAACCCCTGGCCTTTTTTAAGCTGGCCTGAGGCAAGGCCAAGCAGGCCCTTCCTCACCCTCTCTCAGGCACGAGCAAAGCACAGAAGCGCAGACCTCAGTGTCTCACCTCAGGAGAAGGATGCAGGGGTCCTGAGAATTCCAGTCCATCACTTTTAGAGAACGATGGCTCTGGCCATGCTGCTCTTAGATCCTGCTCCAGACGCAAGCCAAGCTGGGACCAGGATGCCCATGGTTACAGACAGGACCCACCATTCACTTCCCGGGAGACTTCCTGAACCCATGACCCTAGGGCTTTTGACTGGCCCTCACCATGGGGATGCCTGCTTCCAGCAGAGGGGACTCCAGCAGCTGCTAGAGCTGGAGGGAGTGCCTGAGCAGGGACCTGCTGGCTCTGCAGTCACACAGGCTGAGGGCTGCCTGCTCACGGACACCAGTGCCTGCCTCACAGGGCCTCCATGGCCCCTCTGCAGACCTCACGGGACGCCGAGCACATGGAGGCGGTGTGTGTTGCTGCCCGTGGCCGTGGCTCAACATCAGCCCTGCTGCCTCTGCCCCACCGACACCTGAGCCAGCCCCCATCCAGTCTCTGCTGTGGACCTGTGCCCCCCACTGCTCACCTGGCCACGAAGCGGGAGGACAGCCAGTGTGACAAACCGCCATCCCTGTCCCTAAGCCCAGTGGCCAGGGTTCCCCACACCCCTCCTAGAGGCCTGCAGCATGTGTCCCTGAGGGCCACCCTACACACCCGGCACCAGTGTCAGAGAAAGAGCATCTGTCAGAAGTGCTGATTGCCAGAGCCGGCCATTCCCAGCAATGAGTCCAGATTGCTCATCATGCAGACGCTGCTGGGCTGGGCCAACCGGGCTGCTGACCCGGTGTGGTTCCAGTGCACCCTCCTTATTCCAGACAAGGTGTCAGTGCCACATCACTAATCGAGGTTGCTTTAAGCAAGTCGTTTTCCCATAAGCTCTGCTGATAGCCTTCCCATTATCGCCCTTCAGAGGAGAGATTTAGGAGAGCAGAAAAGACTATGAAAAAGGATATTAGGTTTAGATTGACCATAACAAAATTATTATAAGAGTCGAGCTATCTGGTTTATACTGTATCGTTAACTACACATTCCCAACACGCTGCTCAGTCGACCAGCAAAGCAAGTGTTCATTGTAGATTTCAATCTTGGTGAGCAATAAACTCAGTGTTTTGCATAAATAGATAGCACAAACTCTGTTTACTGTGCTTTCCATGCATATGGGACGGAACAGAGTGCTGCAGAGCACCCCCTCCTCAGGGAGGCTGAGCCCAGAAACGTAAATCACATCCACTCAGCTAGGCGCAGGGGCTGGCTGAGCAGAGCAGGCAGCAAAGTGTACTGATGCAGGGCCAGGAAACCCCTCGGTGCTTCAGCTGCATGTCAGGCTGCCTGACTTCCTCTGCCACCTGCCTCTGTGACCTCTTGGGTTGTGAGCATAACACCCTGACCAACGACACCTCTCTGAGCAGCAGAGGTCACTTCACCCAAGGACACGGATGCAGCTGGTGTAGATGCCTCAAACCCAGATGGAGTGAGGAGAAGCCAGGCCTGAGCTTCCCTCCCTCCGAGCCGCTCGATCCCTTCTACAGCCATCCCCAGCTGTTTCCAGAGGTCAGACTGTGCCTGGGATTCCAGCATCTCACAGCCAGCCTGGAGCTGGGCCCCTCCTGTGTCTCGGCATCTGCTGGGCCTGCCAAAGTTCGACAGCTGTCGCTCACCAGCATTGGTTACCACAGGATGGGTCCCGTGGCTGCTGAAACAAGTACCACGACTCAGTAGCTTCAGGCAACACAGATTTGTCCTCTTACAGCTCTGGAAGTCAGAAGTCCTAAAACGGAGCTACTGGCAGGGCTGGGTCCTCCTGGAAGCCTCAGGGTCAGCTTTTCCCAGCTCCTGAGGCCACCTACACTCCTTGGCTCCTGGGCCCTTCCAACACCATCTGATCTCTGCTGGTCAATGGGCTCTGATCCCCTTGACTCCCTTTTCTAAGGACACTTGTGATTCCACCAGACCCTCCCTGGATCTCTAGAACAATCTCCTCACCTCGAGATCCTTAATCACATCTGTGGTTTCTGCCACATCAGGTGACAACCACAAATTTAGGGGATTGGGACGTGGACATCTATAGAAACCATTGTGTCTACCACAGTGAACTCTGGCTTCTCAGTAATGCTGCCATACAGTTTGTGAATTCTTGCTTCTTTGCATAGGGCAACCTCCTGTTGGAAACTGTGAGGGCCAAAGGAAGCTTGCCTTGAGGTAAGCCAGAGTGGGAGCAGGCAAAACAAGGGACGTGCCTGCTCCAGAACAGGGAGCAGGGCAGAGCTGGGCAGCTCACAGCACAGATGGGCACTGCAGACTGGTGCAGAGCACTGGCTGGTCCCCAGCTCTCACCTGGAAATCCCACACGTGCCCAAGTGCATCCTAGAGCCTCCGCTGTCTGAAGACTTACTTGACTTCGTTGCCTCAGACCTTCTGCCCCTCTCGGACCTGAGGCTACTGTGCACATTCCTCTAACAAGCCCTGTCGCCCCTCTGCTCAGGGTCCTCTGATGTGAAACCAGCTCTCCTCGCCCTGAAGCCACCTCTCTGAGCACAGAGAGTAGAGGAAGCAAAATCCACAGGAAAAGAAGGCGACCAAAGGCATTAACCATGAACATACCTCTAGAGTTGGTTGGAGGCCAGGAGGAATCTGGGAGGAAGGGGGTGGTGGGCAGCATGCCCTGGGGGGGTCCATCCCGGCCTGGCCTCCTCCCTGCTCCCTCCAGCTGCAGCGAGGTAAGCAGCTCTGCTGCACCACCCACTACTTCTGTGACACAGCCTCACCACCAGCCCAGAACAATGGGACAACTGCCCAGACAGCAGCCCTGAGCCCCAATAGATCTTTCTCCCTCTAAGTCGATTTCCTCAGGTGTTTTCCCAGTGATGGAGAGCTTACTAAAACACCTCCTCGCCACGTCCCACTTCCTAGGACCATGTCCATCCAGCATCCCAGCCATGGCCCAGCTTCTGGGCCTTTGCTCTGGACATCCTTTAGACCTCTCTTGCCCTGGAAATAGGCACCAGAGCAAGTACTACCAACATGGAGACCTGCACAACTACGATTCTGGGCCTTGATCTGGACATCTGGTTACCAGCACAGTACTGAAGCTCCTCCCCTCCCCTCCTTCCCTCTCTGGCCTCCCCACTGACCCCTTCGCTCCTGAATTCATCTGTTTCCTTGTTTGGTGTCTGTGATCTCCTGGGGACAAGCACCTGGGGCTTGCTCCTGTCTCCCCTGTGCCTGTGACAGTTCCAGACACATCCATGAACATCCTCCATGGAGGATCCACCTTGGTTTCACCAGGACTCTTGACCACTGCACAGGCAGTAGAGATGGGTGGGCAGGACCAGCAATAAGCACACGGGGTGCCTCGAAGGTGGTGACAAGAAGCTGAATCTGGGGAATGGGATGGTAGGACCACTGAGGCTTGCACAGGAACAGGTGGGGCAGATGAGGTGTGAAAGGTGGAAAGCACGGCCGAGTGACTCACGTGGGATTCCCAGAGGTCCTTGTGCTGGCCCATCAGAACCTCCAGCTGCTCCTCGAAATCCAACCTGGGGCCCAACCACACAGGCATGAGGACCCTGGGCTGAGAGAACGCATGGGCTGGGCCAGCCTTCATGTGCAGACCTGGGGGCTCTGACCATGCTCTCTCTCCATGGGGAGCACCTTCCCCTCACAGACCCTCGAGGGCTCCGCTCAGCCAGCTGCTCTGACCCCTCCCTGCTGGCCCTGCACCTGCAGGCCACCCAGCCAGGTTAAAATGGCAGCTTTCCCCAGAGCAGCTTCACATCCTTTGAGATTGGTACATAAAGCTTCATATTTCTGACCATCAATCAGGTCAATCAACCAAAGTGTAATCACAGACCCACCAATTAAACCTGTTTTAAAGTCTTTTTAAAAACTCATTGTGATTCTCCTCATTCATCACCCACAATTCACAACAGCCTAGACTCACAATGTGAAGATGGACTTATTCCAGACAGACACAATGTGCTCTCTGATGGTGAGGGAGCCTGTCCCTCCAGACTCCCCCTCACTGCTCTGCTCAAGGGGACGTTTCTGAAACAACGAGCGCTGGCTCTCTGGTGCCTGGGGGCATCACCTAGTTGACCTCTCCTGCTGGGCCTGAGGACAGCCACCTAGGTGTTCTGTTCTGGTGGGTCACCTGCAGACAGCCAGCACCCCCACTCGACCATCCTTAAAAGTCAAAGAACACTGGCTGTATGTCAGCACACTTTACTTCCCTTCACCAACCAATCTTAACAAAAATCAATCAATACCATTTTTTCCATAAAATCAGACACATCTGAAAAACTCTTGCTCAAATGGAGAAGTTTTTATTCCTGAATACCGTACTGCAGACTTCTGCCTTAAAGCTTGATTCAGGGAACTGATCACTGACCCAATGCTTAGTGGATATTTGAACCTTTCTTTGCTTTTCAATCTCTACTTTATGCACAGATAAAAGTAAAAGCACACAAGCAGCAAACAGAATAATCAATTTAAAAGTTCTTTTTACCCATGGACATAGGTATAACTGGTTAAAATATTTAAGATGTATCTCCTTAATTTAATCAGAACTAGCACAGAGATGCTCATAAGATATTAAATAGTTGATGTTGTAAGCAACCTTAATTTTCAATGTGACAAAACTAGGCAGGAGCCACACTGGCAGGTTATCTGTCCAATGTGGAAGACATGTTTAGGCAAGAGTCAATCTCACCAAGTGGCCTACAGGGAAAGGCGATGCCACTCCACTCTCACCTAGGGTACCGGAAACTGGAGACAGCGCTGCCCTAATGAAAAGGCAGAGTCAGATAAACCATAAGTCAGACTCCTTGGACGCATCAGACGCTTGGAATCTCAGGAGGGACAGGCCCCACTCAGGAGCTCTGAGACAGGAAGTGCTCACCTGTGCAGAGAATGTGCAGATGGGGAGGTTGCCAGATCCAGGAAGAAAGAGCCCAAGATGCTCAGGAACGTGGGGACCACCAATGGCCTGACGAGTCAGATGCACTCGCTGGGGCCCTGAACATGATGGGGAGGAGTTCACATTCCCTCAGCTTACGAGAAAGCCAAGAGCTGGGAGAGGCCAGGGAGAGCCCCAGCCCCACAGGCACACAGCAAGGACTAGCTGTGAGGTCCAGAGCGGTCCCCACCACCCTGCCTGGCTGTCCTCCCACACAGTGCAGAAGTCTTAGGCCAGCCAGCCAGGGGCAGGCCAACGCCCACTGTAATGAGGAAGGGCGGAAGCAACAACCCTGACCACTGAGGGGAGGGCAAGAGGTACCCGGGCCCAGGATCCCACGGTGAAGCCAACAGGAGATCTGCTACTCCAGGGGAGTGGGGAGAAGAGGCAGGACTCTCCCGCCCGCATGGACTTGGGCACCACATGACACAGGGCCAGCAACACAGTGGACTCGAGCACAGGAAGCCTCTAGAATAAAGATGGACAGGGCGACAGGTCCCACCCCTCACAAGCCACCCAGCACCTGCAGAGGACCAAATGTGCATCCACAGCCGAAAGCCGAGCGGGGAGCACTGTGTCTGGGAGCCCTCCGACCCCAGCCCTGCCCCACATTACAAGCCGATGACAGCCACTATGGAAGGAACCAGAAGGCTGTAAACAAAAGCCACAGCGAAACGCCAAGCTGACTCAGCGCTTATCGAAAGCCTATCAGCCCTCGCGTTAACAGCCCCACAGTGCCAGGAAAGCGCGTCTCCAGTAATCGCTACTTAACTGTTTCCCTGTGCTGACCGAGGTGAGCACTCAGTAGGAAAGGTCACATGCACAAAGCCAGAGAAAACAACCCACCATCAAGAGACAGTGAAACCCATGGATCAGACACAGAGGTGACCCAGATGCTGAGACTGACAAGGACTTTAAAATCACCATGATTAACATGTTGAAGGGTCACAAGCCATGGAGGTTTTCAGCAGGGGACGGATGCAGGCTTGGGTCCCCCCTGACCTCACCTGCAGCAGCGCTGCTCTGGCTGCCACACAGAGGTCCCACGCTCTGCCCACAGCTTCCCCAAGGCGGCTTGGGCCCAGGTGACGGCTGCTTGCTCTGGCCTCACTTTCCTGGTGTCCCTGACACCCGAGCCTGCCTGTCTTCTTCACCCACAGTCTTGGAGGAAGCGAGATGTCCCATTTAGGGAGGCAGCCAGAGAAGATGTGTCATTGGTGACAATGAAGTCATTTCCAAAGGTAGAGGCCGCCTAGGCCAGGGCAGAGCCATCCCAGGAAGGCACCAGAAGCAGCAGAGGCCAACCAGGGAGAGGGTGAGAACGCCGCCGCGGCGTGTGCGGACATGACCATCCCGCCAGAGCAGGGTCCACAGAAGGCAGGTGCCGAGCGGATGGCAGGAGGCGAGGAACACACAAGGGCAGGAAGGAGGAGTGCCTGGTCGGGAAGCCCGCACACCACGTCGTGGGAATAAAATAACATGAAGGACCAAGGAACATATTTGTTTCAAGTATGACTTACCACAGGCCTAAAAGCTAAGCCAGGTCCCCTCTCTCCATGTCATGTGTGTCTAAAGAGAGATGTCATTTGCACACATAACCAAAACATGCACTAAGAACATCACATGCGTCACCTGCACAGGTCAGGAGTCGTGTGCACCAGTCCCCCTCGATCCCCACAACCTTGTGGAGCGGGCGTACTTATTTCTAATTTAGAAATCAGGAAAATGATACTCCAAAAGCAAAGCATGGTGCTCAACACTAATAACAACTAATCCAAAGAGCCTGCAGACTCAGCAGCAGATGCTGATATCAGCTTTTTCCCGGGGGATTTTGCTCCAATTATGTGGTAACATTTAGTGAGCAAGTACTACACAAGAAGGGGTGCGTAAATACCCAATCACTGCTAAGAAAAGACGCCCTCAGCAGCAGAGATAAATATACTACTTGTAAGACAAAAATGAGGCACACCAGAGCACTGCTTTCCAGCACCCCAGAGACAAGACTAGCCTTACAATAAAATTCACAAATGCATCAGGTGGGAATTTGTTGTGAAGTGGAGTAATCCGTCCCAGGAGAGCACAATTAAACTCTGCCAAAGGGCTCCAGGGATCTGTTTTGAAAATAAAGCAACAAAATACTCAAATGGGAAAGTGTCTCAAAGGAAAACATCATGCTGCCCATCCCAGTACACCTCCAGGCATGAGAGGGGACCTGGCTCAGCAAGGTCATGCAGGACCACGGCAGGCGAGGTGCAGGACATAGAACTCAACCAGTACATACATCATTTCCCCAACTCATTTTTGAAATAAAGTAGGAACAGAAGGAAACGTAGAACTGATAAAAGACATACGAAAAACCCACAGCTGACATCATACTCAGGGGTGAAAGCCGGTGTGTTTTTAAGATCGGGAACAGAAAGAACATCCACTCTCACCACACGCGCTAACCAGGGCAGTTTGGCCAACAGAATTGTTAAAAGACAATGAGTGTGGAAAGTAAGAAGTACAATTATCTTTATTTCCAGATGATGTGACCTTGTATTCAGAAAATCCTAAGTAACTCAAAAATTATCAGCATATACAAGTTCAACCAAGTGGCAATATGCAAGATCAATATACAAAAATCAATTGTATTTCAGTACCTAAGAAAGGAAAGATAGAATTAAGGAGACAATCCTAATTATAATCAAACGCAAAATACTTTGGAATAACATTAACAGAAGAAGTTTAAACTTGAACATTGAAAACCACAACACCAAGCCCATACAGGTTCCACCCAGCAACCTAGGTTCCATCCTGGTGGGTGCCGCCTCCTCTTGCTGAGGATTTCACTTCACAGCAGGAGGAAGGGACGGCACTCCTTGCCTTTATGTTATTACCATGAGCTCAGGGTGAGGCCTACGCCTCTGTATGCCCATGACCACCTCCACTGTAGAGACAGAGGACTGACACCCATAAAAGGAGAATGGCATTCCCAGGTCCAGAGAGCAGCTATGGGGCACTGGTTCCTCCACACACCCAACCCTGCCATCACACTTAAAGGATCCCCATGTGACTTACCAGTTGTTTAACAGAGAGACCTGGGATCCAAGGGTTCGAAGAAGGGAGGAGTCAAGGAGCCAGGAAGGTCAGAGCTGAGTTCCCTGGACCTACAGAATAGTCAAGGAGGCAATTGGAGGATCAAAGAACACAGAAATTTGGCCAGGCACACAGCAGGAAGAGAAAGCCAGGGCCAGTCTCCAGGAATCAAGGCCCTCACACCTCCTTCAGCCAACCAGCTCTTTCACTGCACCCCATGCCCCCATGCAAGCCCACACCGGCCCTGAGCACTCAAGCTCTGCATTTCCCAGTCTGAAGAGGAACTTAGATAGTAGTGCAAGCTCAGAGAAACCTCTGCACAGAACCCCTGGCCTAGTTTGTGACAGAAATCAGATAAAGAATATTAACATTCAGGTCCATGTCACAAAAATAATAACAACTGAAGATTTGATTGATGGACGGACAGATGGATGCATAGATGGAAGAAATGAACTTGGGAGTTTCTGGGCAATTCAGAGCAGGCACTGGAACGCAGGCTGGCACAGAACAGGGGCACTGGCCCACGACCCTGCTCTTTTATCCTGGTATGTGGGGTACAGCGGTTTCCACCGTGTGATAGGAGCCTTTGAAGAGTCACAGTTAGTTTGCGGGTGAGAACAAACATCTTTTAACATGTTCAATCTCCAGCACCAAAAAAAAAATAGTCGTGGGTTCGAGGCAGGCTGCACAGATGACGGAACCCCCAGCAGCCCCCGCGGCCCCGCCCAGGCCACGCCCCGCCGCAGGTGCGGCCCCAGGGGAGGGGCGGGGCGGGGCGCGGAGGCTTGTGAGAGGCTGGTCTCCTCCAGTGACGTCACCAGCGCAGCCCCGGAGCTCTTCCAGTTCCTCTGCTCACGTGCCGCCACGCCCTCTTCCGCCGGAAGTCCGGGTCCCGGGTTTCCGGTGCTGCTTCGCGGACGCTGGGAGTCAGAGCGAGGCTGCGAGTGGACCCGCGTCTCAGGGGCGGGTCGAGGTTCCCCCGGCGAGGCGGGCAGGCGGGGAGCGCCCCGGGCAGCGGCGGAGCGGCGCCTGGCGGGCGCCCTGCGGGGGAGGACCCGGCGTTCCCGGAAGCCGCGGCGGCGGAGCACCTGGGCGCGTGGTCTCGGCCGCGCGGCGCTCCTGGCCCCTCCCGGGCCGTGCAGCACGGCCGAGACCTGGTTTCCAGGAGCTCGGGCTGCGGGGACGGGGCCGGGCTGGCGGGCCGGCTCTCCGGGGAACCTGGGAGGCGTTGGAGCCCAGACCCCAAGGCAGAGGACGCCCTGACCTGAACCCTCGCACCATCCTCAGAGCAGAGTCGAGTCACAGAAGGGCAGTGATCCCAGCTCGCTTCTCCCAAGCCACGGTGGCTCCTACTCCCCAGAGCAAACAAGGTTGATCTGCCAATACCGCACTACGAGCTGCCAAGGCTGGGCGGTAGTGGTAGGTTTCAACCAATATTCAGAACAGACATGCACTGGGCTGAGGATAGCCAAGGGTCTAGAAAAGGCAGCTATTTGAGGGGCTTGCAGGTGTGGTCTGGGGTGAAGAAATGACCTATCAGAGGCTCTGTCCACTGTTCACCACCTTCCCTTTCGTCCATCTCCCTTCCTTGATTCGGTGTCTGAACTCTTAAAAGTCTATCATCGGGGCTGGAAATACAACCCAGTTGGTAGAGTGTTTGCCTGGCATGCATAAAGCCCTGGGTTCGATCCCCAGTACCACAAAAAAAATAAAGTCTGTCATCAAATTGGGCATGGGTATGTTTATGCTCCCACTAGCCTGAGAGTTCTTTGACCAGAAAAAGTTTGCCACACTCTTTCTACCTTATAAGTGGGAAAAGATTGGATCTAAGGACCTGTGACCTCTCCAAGGTCATACAATCTGTAGATGTTGGGCATCCTGACTTTTTGGCTATTATAATCTATAGGAGCCACAACGAGTGTTTGTATACTTTTAGGATGATCTTTGTGACAGTGAACACAGGTTGCTGTAAAATACCTTGCTGTAAGCATCCCTGTTCTTTTTTAATCCCAGCACTAACTGGGTTTTGTGACTTGACAGTGCAGATAGCACTAGTGTTTCCCACTTCACCTCAGTAATTTGTTCCTGAAAATTATGAATTCTGCAGGAAAATCATAACAGCCTACTTTACATATGTAAAGTGAGCAAATTAGGCAGGGTATAGTGGCACACACCTATAATCTCAGCAGCTCAGGAGACTGAGACAGTTCGTCTCAGTCACGAGTTCAAAGCCAGCCTTAGCAAAAAAGGCGCTAAGCAACTCAGTGAGACCCTGTCTCTAGATAAAATACAAAACAGGGCTGGGGGTGTGGCTCAGTGGTCGAGTGCCCCTGAGTTCAATCCCCGGTACCCCAAATAAATAAAATGAGCAAATTAGACTGCATAAAACTTCCACAGCAAATCCATTTCTTAAAAGTAAAATGCAGTACAATGTTCACTCACAAGTAACAAAAGTCCTTTTATGTTTTTTAAGTAAACAATTTCTTATATTAAAAAACGTAAAATATAGTTTACTGATGTGCAAACAATTGCTTTTTATGATTCATCTGGCCTCTGCTACTGCCAGCACCCTCACTGAAATCCATCCCATTGACACTCATTTAAGAATTTCCTCCCCATATAATTTTCATTAAGGCCTATTGTGTTCTGGGGGCTTAGATGGATGAATTAGCATTTGCTGTGTTTAATTAACCAACTCGCTAAAAAAAAAAAATGGGTTTTATTTGCTCAGAGATAGATCCAGGTGTGTTCACCTGGGCAGTTCCAGTGCTTGTGTGTCCTGGATGACAGATGTGGCCTTAGTCACTTGGCAGCTGGACTGAGGCTGGTGGGTTCAACATGGCTTTACTCACATGTGGTGACTTGTGCTGCTCTTGGCAAGGCCCTGGGTCTCCAACGTGGTAGCCTTAAGCTTCTTCATAGTATAATTATTGTCCAAGAAGGCAAGCACCCCTGAGGACAGTACTTTAAGAGCCTGTAGGCTACAAGGAGAACTGTCATTGGGAAACATTACTAGAACAACAAACCATTAGAAGTACATTGTGAACATTTTTGTCCTATGTAAACGTAGGTGGAAAACATTGGATTTCAAGATGTGTGCATTCCATGATGTTTGAGCATAGGAAAGGAGATGTGTAACGGAAACTCATGGAGTCTTGTGTGGTCCTCCTGTGTTAATAAGGAAATAGTTAATATGGCTGTCTGTTTCGGTAACATTGGTTTTAGTGAACACATGATGTTTCTTCGGTTTAAGTTATATCTTTATGTAATGTTAATTATTGCTAAGTCAGCAGATTATGTAGTCATCAAGTGGAAAACTGTATGTCTAATCTGTACCAGTTAATGTACTGATAATAGATGTGTCTTCAATGAAGTGTCTGTTGTCCTTATTGAGCCAAAAGGACTGTTCTCCCACAGAGGAAGCATGTGTGTGTCCTTTCCAGATGATGGAAAGAGCCTGGGACAGGTGACTCTCTGGGACCAAGACACAATAAGCTTTTCTTAATCCACTCCATTCACCTTCTCCTAGCTGTGCTTCCAGAATGCTCTATGTAACAACAACAAAAAAGAATAAATTTATGGTGAGTCATCTGTTCCTCAATTTTCTTTACATTGTATTTTATGAGTTTTATGGAGTCTGAATTAAAATTAAAAAGTAGAAATCAGTGAAAGCTTAAAGGACTTGTACATAAATAAGATATAAAGTTAATATGTAAATATAAGCAGGTTGTAAGAATCAACTGAGGGCTGGGATTGTGGCTCAGTGGTAGAGCACTTGTCTCACATGTGGGAGGCACTGGGTTCGATCCTCAGCACTGCATATAAATAAATGAATAAATAAAAAGGTCAATCAACAACTAAAAAAATTTTTTTTAAAGTCAACTGAAATGAGTACAGATTTGCCTCTGGGCTTTCTGGAGTTGTGGTAATTAGGAATCATTAATCATTTGTTTCATGATTCAAGTGGAACCTAAGAAGAGAATGTGCTAAACATGTTTGGGACGTGGAGACTTGTGGGCATTGAGGTCTGACACACCATCTTAATTGATCACATGGATGATGTGATCACCTCCAGCCCTAGCATTCTGCAGTGGAAGCATTTACCTAGTGCTCCACACAGTTTGCTTAGTAAGGTTTTGGAGTTGCTGAAATGATGTGGATCCAGAAGCTTTTGGAAGGCTGCACTTGATGCCTGGAGGATTGAGCTCCCTGGATGACTATGCACACACTCCTCAGTCCATCTTCACACACAGGTTTTACATCAGGCTGCTCAGAGTTAGTTGCTCACAAGTGTTTCCAATGCTGTTTTGTTCTTGATCCACTCCATGTGGTTTAGTTCATGTCAAGCTCACCAGTAACCTGAGCCATGGTCAGATCCAGTGGTCTTGCCTTACTTGACTGCATGCCTGTCACTACTGTTTGTCATCATCCGGAAACTTAGTTTTTATCTAATTAACTCATGTTTTCTTTCTTTTTTTTTTTTTCTCCTTAAATTCCACTACTCCTCTCCCTAACATAGCTCATCCAGGGGTTCCGACTGCTTCCCGCTTCATCCTGCTATGGTTCTTGACCAGTTCAGCCCTGTGAGGGGCACTCCTGTGTCTCTCCAGCAGGGCCTCTTCCCTAGCCTTTAGACCACAGGTTTAGCTCCCTGTTGCTGCTGCTGTGTAGCTTTTCAAGCCCAACACATCAAAAATGAGCAATATATCTTTATCACCTCCCTCACATCTGGTTTTTCTTCCAGCCAGCCAGTAACCCAAACCACTCAAAAGGGGATTTCCCCCAGAGGACCCCTCAGCTAGATCTAATCTCAGCAGGTGTTAAGTCCTGCTAGTTTTGTTTTGTTTTGTTCATTTCTTTGCAGGGTCTGCATGCAGTGGCAGTGTAAGGGGAGGAGCTGTTGGTGCTCACAAACACATTTATTACACTGGAAATGTCATTAAACACAGAAGATGCAGGGCATATTTTAAGTTAAACAGCTCACCAGCACACCAGGTCACTAGAACACCTCAGGGAAGCATTTGGGAATTAGTGGACACACTCAAACAAGGGTCAGGGGAAGGATATGCAGAGGATAAAAACAAAAAGCAAAGATTTATAGGATTTGTACCTTTTGCTTGAATAAATTTATGTCAGTGATTCTAACTTTTATTATACAGTTGTATGTTTGTAGTTGAGAAATATTTGTTATGTTTTCAAACTGCCTTAAAGATTGTATTTAATTCTTCTATTTAAGGTAACCACTTAAAAATGAGTTGGGAGAAATACGAAACCCAGAATAGCTAAAGCAATCCTTAGAAAGAAAGGTGGCATCACAAAACCAGACCTCAAATTATTCTACAGAGCCATAGTAACAAAAACAGCATGGCATTGGCACCCAACCTGACACATAGACCAGTGGTACAAAATAGGGGACACAGAGACAAACCCACATAAATACAGTTATATAAACATACACTGGAGAAAAGATCGCCTCTTTCACAAATGGTGCTGGGAAAACTGGAAATACATATGCAGCAAAATGAAACTATACCCCTATCTCTCACCATGCACAAAAATCAAAGTGGATCAAAGACTTAGACGCTAGAACAGAGAGATCTTGCACCTAATAGAAGGAAAAGTAGGCCCAAATCTCAACCATGTTGGCTTAGGAACTGACTTCCTTAACAAGACTCCTAAAGCATAAGAAGTAAAATCAAGAATCAATAAATGGAATAGAATTAAAATAAAAATCTTCACAGCAAAAGAAACTATCAACATGAAGAGAGAGCCTACAGAAAGGGAAAAAAATCTTTACCACACGCACTTGAGATACAGCATTAATCTCCAGGATATATAAAGAAAAACACCAAAAACCAAATAACCTAATCAATAAATGGGCTAACGAACTGAACAGACACTTCGCAGAAGAAGAAATGTAGTCAATCAACAAATAAATGAAAAAATGTTCAACGTCTCTAGCAATTAGAGAAATTCAAAACACAACTACACTAAGATCCCATCTTACTCTAGTCAGAATGGCAATCATTAAGAATATAAGCAACAATAAATGTTGGCAAGGATGTGGAGGGAAGGTACACTCATAAATTGCTGGTGAAACTGAAAATTGGTGCAACCACTATGGAAAACAGTATAGAGATTCCTAAGAAAACTTAGAATGGAACCACCATTTGACCCAGTCATTCCACTCCTAGGTTTTTACCCAAAGGACTTAAACTCAGCATACTACAGTGATGTAGCTACATCAATGTTTATAGCAGCTGGATTCACAATAGCTAAACTATGGAACCAATTAAGGTACCCTTCAACAGATGAATGGATAAAGAAACTATGGTATGTATACACAATGGATTATTACTCATATTTAAAGAAGAATGACATTTACCAGTAAATGGATGGAACTGAAGAATATTATGTTAAGCAAAATAAGCCAATCCCAAAGAACCAAAGGCTGAATGTTTTCTCTGATATATGAATGATAATTTACAATGGGGTGGGGAGAATAGAGGTATTTTGGACTAAACAGAGGGGAGTGAAGGAAGGAAAGGGGTTACGGGGGTAAGAATGATAGTATGAATTGGACATTATTACCCTATGTGCATATATGATTAGATGACCTGTGTAACTCTGCATCTTGTACAACCAGACAAATGAGAAGTTAAACTCCATTTATGTATGATGTGTCAAAGTGCATTCTACTGTCATGTATAACTAACTAGAACAAATAAAAATAAGAAATAAAAGTTAAAAAATAAAAGTGAGTTCTGAAAATGTGTACATTAGTGGCAACTCTTTGTGTGAACCAGAATTGTAGTTAATTGTTGCTTAAGAACAAATGCTGACAAACTATTTCACTGAACATTTTAAATTTGCGATTATAGTTTAGTATCTACTGTTAAATGTGCTTTACTCTTTTATTTTGAACCTAATATTCAATGAAAACCTATGCATTTCATATTTGTCTCTAATTTCTGTTGACTTTTTCAATGTTCCACTTATCTGCAGCATAACAAATTACCACAGAATTTACTTGCTTAAAACAAGAATTTATTCTTATTACATGTTACAATTTTATAGGGAAGAAACTAGACAGGGCAGTGTGGGTGGCTGTTTCAGGAGCGTTAGGATGCTCCTTGTCTGTTGGAAGGGAACCAGTGACTGGGGATACAAAGCAGGCATTCAGCCCACCCTCTATAATTGTTTTGATGGAGCTGAGGATCAAACCCAGGATCCCATGTCCATGCTAGACTGGCACTCACTACTGCACCACACCCAGCCTGAACTCAGTATTTACTGCACCAAATAACTCACATTCTGTAAGAAACCTCTACAGAAGTGATGCAAGTGGAAACAATTTTGCCAGTGGTTAAATCTCAGGATGCAGCAGGGAACTCACAGAGACAAAACCCGATGAATGTAAAGAATGTGGAAGACTTTCAGCTGCAAGTCAGCCCTCACTGTACGCCAGAGAACTCACACTGGAGAAAGAGATAGTCTAAGAATGTAAAGAGTATGGGAAAGCTTTCCACAATTATTCAGCCCTCACTCTACACTAGAGAACTCACACTGGAGAGAAACTCTATGCCTGTAAAGAGTGTGAAAAAGCTTTCTACAATTCAGTCCTCAGTGTGATTTAGAGAACTCACACTGAACAGAAACCCTATGAATTAATACATGTGGAAATACCTTTTCTATAGATCTAAACTCAGGATGCATCAAAGTACTCACAGGAGAAGCCCCGTGACTGTAGTGAATGAAAACCTTCTAGAAGTTGGCCCTCACTGTTCATCATCAGAGAACTAACACAGGAGAAAACATGTTAATATAAAAATTGAGAGAAAACTCTAAAGGAAATTCTCATGAAAGATTAGGGAAATTCACACTAGGGAAAAGCCCTTTCAGCATTGTGAGTTTGGAAATCCTTTCCCCATAAATCAGATCCCACAGGACAAATCCTAGGTGCAACACTGACTCTCTGTTCTGGATGGGTCTTGATGGCCAAGTTCTGCAGGGAATAGGAGACACAAGTTAAGAACATCAATTCCAGGCCTGGCAGCAAAAATGCTCTTGTGGTCCTCCCCGACTTCTCAGATCCTCTAAGACTAAATCACACATAACCCCCAGGTGACATTGGGAGCCATGGGTGAGGGAAGCCACCTTGATTTAAAACAGAAGGAATCCATTGGAGAGGACAAAGATCTTCCCATCTCTATCCCAGAACCTTCCATTCATACATGACATGAATGAGAAGCAAACAATCTTTCAAGCTATTGTATGTGTGATCTATTTGCATTACAATATAAACAGCTCCCTGTGTGGTCACTTCTTATCCCAAAATTATAGTGTGGAAAAATCAAAGAAATTGGGAGAAAATGCACAACAATTGAGGAGCACCTTATCAGGCAAAGGCATCTCACTGCATGCTGAGAATAAGACAGTCTTCGCAAATGCTTTCATGTGTTGACACATGCAACCTTCCTATAGCAGAGAATTTGAAATGAGGGGGGAAACTATCACTTTGAGTAATACAGATGTATATTCTCCAACAGAAATGCTAAATATAGTATGAAAAATATTTCACTGTACACCAGCAGCTAAATGTGAGGGGATATTCTTTGCCAGGGACATTTGACTATTTCTGGATACACTTTTTGTTGTCTTAAATGGAGGTCAGAAGGTGCTTCTGGCTAAGCAGATATGGCTAAGTGGCCCACAGTGCCCAGGCCAACCTCTTCAGTATGCCAGGTCTGTGCATGTGAGGATGCTGTCTTCACAGGTTTTCCTTGGCAGCATAGCTGTGGCTAGGGAGTAAGTCCACTAAGCATACTAAATATTGTGACTTCATTAGTATTTCCACACTGAATGCCACTCTAGTCTCCTTATGTCTTGGTTACACTTACCAAGTCTCAAATATTGGACTACATACTGTTGTCCTACTCTTATAGTGTGTGAAAGTTTGTATGACCATGATTTCCAAACTGTCTCTTAAGAAGATAATTTTATAAAGTTTGAAGCTAACACAGAGCTAGACAGTGGGTCTAATAGAAAGATAATCTGCCTAGAAATAATGAATCCAACACATTATTGTTAAGACCTATGTCTAAATTTAAGCATCTCTGAACAACAGTACTCATTCCACTAGACTCAGTGAAACTTGGCCTCTGAAAGGAAAATCCCCCTTCAGTCCTTCTCCTTGTGTCTAACTGGATGGCAGCACCTTTGCATGAGTATGTGTACCAGGTCCCCTGCCCACTGATCAAAATACCATCTTCTTATCTATTATTACTTGGAGTTTCTGTTTTTTCTGCCCAACATCCCTTCCCCACATTGTGCTAATAACAGGCAAGCTGCGTGACCACTTTGCACCATGTGACTCATTGTGCCAACCTAAGTACACACCCTGTGGCCTGTCTTAGGCCCGGGGCCCTTGAGAGGAACAGCTGGTGCTAGGAAAGTAGGCTGTGCAGCCACAGGTGAACTGATGGCTTCTCAAGGGCCTCAGGGCCAGTTGCTTGTCTTCACAGCATCTCCTGTCTTCACTTACAAAGGGGTCTGTTTTGAGTTGTGTTCCTTTCTAAGGAAGTTACACTGGGGGATGGTGTCTCAAGGCAGTGTCCATGTCTGAAGCTTCTCCTCCCCGCACCAAACACACATCTCAACCAAGTCACCTCTCCTCTAGATGGCCAAAGGGCCTCCTACCAGGGTCCCTGGGACCCTTCACTCCAGGTGGTCCATTCTCACTGAGCAAATGGGAAAACATGTGTAATCCCTGATTTCCTTTCATCTTACCACTTTAGAAGTGCCTTATATGTGTCCATTTTGGATGTGGCTCTCAGCTTCCCTAAGGGGTTCCTCATGCTGCCTGATCTCCTCACTCTCCTGTGGCTCCCCAGCCTTCTTGCTAATTCCAGGGCACTTGGTGCCTCAAGGCCTGCCTGTGTGCTACTCCCTCTACCACCTTTCCTTTGGGATCCCTGCTTATCTTTTCAACAATTGGCTTGAAGTGACTTCTTCCAGGGATCCTGGATTAGGTCAGGCCCCACCTATGCTTTTGGGCCACTGCTGAGTGTCCATTTGAGTAACTGTGTGCCCACTGGATAGCAGGTGCTCCTCCCTGTGAGCATCACTTCTAACTCTAGTGGCCATCCTGCTCTCCACTGGCGTGTCATACTCATAAGTAGTTTTCAACCAATGAATGTGTGAAAGAATGGAGAAGGCACCTAAGAGGGTCCAAAGTGGAACAGCAAAATCCCAGCACTCAATTTAATTAAACAATTTAACAAAAATTATCTGAAAATTCAGGGCCTTCTAAGAAGGCCACTAACATATTGGTCCAAATACATGGCACACATGGAGGAAACAAAAATAGAATCACTGTCTACACATAGGATGTGTATTTCCATAGAGATGAATCACAAATAGTGGCTGCTTTCCACTGAGCTCTTTCCATGTCTTGGGTGCTCCATCCCATGTTCCTGTCCCAGGTGATTCATGCCATATCTGGGTGCTCCATCTGATGTGTATGTCCTGGGTACTCTGTTCCATGTCCTGGGTGCTCCATCTCATGTCCCAGGCACTCCATTCCATTCCTAGGCACTTTGTATTGACTTGTGTAATCCTCAGAACGACCCATTTTATCAACTGCTGTTGTGGTTTGGAAATGTGTCCCCCCCTGGAAGCTCCTATGTGAGATAATGCAGGGACATTCAGAGGTGATAATATATAATTATGAGAGATGTAATCTAATCAGTAGACTACTATACTGTGTGGTTACTACAAGCAAGCAGGGTGTGATGGGAGGAATTAAGTCACTAGGGTTATGCCGTTGGGTTTATATTTTATCCTTGCAGAGTAGAGCTCCCTCACCCTCGCCCTACTTTCTGACTGTCATTGACTAAGTAACTTTCCCCTGCCACATCCTTACACCATGATGATCTAACTTACTTCAGGCCCAGAGCTATGGAGTCAGCCTACCATGGACTGAACCTCTAAGTCTAAGTTGTTCTTGTCAGGTCCTTTGGTTACAGTAATAAAAAGCTGACTAAAACAAATTGGTAGTGAGAATTGTGGACATTGATATAACTGACCTGATTATATAGTGTAAAAGCATTAGGAACTGATTTGCTATAGGAGTTTGTAAGTTTGGAGATGCAAGCTAGGTAAGAATTAGAATGTTGTAGCAGGGCATGGTGGCACATGCCTATCATCCCAGCACTTTGGGAGGAGAATCACAAGTTCAAAGCCAGCCTCAGCAATGGGTCTCAGTGAGACCCTGTCTCTAAATAAAACACAAAATAGGGCTCAGGATGTGGCTCAGAAGTTGAGAACCCCTGAGTTCAATTCCTTGGTACCAAAAAAAAAAAATTAGAATATTGTAAGCAGAGTTTAGCAGGTGATTCTGGTAGGAGCTCATAAGAGCAGAATGCCAATAGGACTGCAGACAGGAAAGAATGGGTTTATGGGGTTGCAGAGGACTCTGTGGAAAATCGAACTAGAGGTCATTTATTTATATTCTGGCAAAAAACTTTGTATGCATTTTGTCCATATCCTCAGATGTTCTGTGAGGCTGAATTTAAAGGTGATGGACTAATAAAACTGGTGAAGAAAATTTTAAGGCAACACAGCATTCATGCAGTTGCATGGATATTGCTGGAGGCTTTAAGCCAAGTTTGCTGTGATAATCAGGAGCAGAAAACAGAGCAGAAAGATTTCAAAAACTTGCACTCTGGCTAGAAAAGTACATGTAAAATTGGGGCCAAAGAAGATATGGCTTTGAAGAGATTATAGCCACTAAAGAGATGCTAGGTACTTGAAAGAAATAATAGGAAAGATGACTTGAGGGCATCTCATGAATTTCCAAGACCACACCCATCATAGGTTCAAGGTACAGAGGTTAAAAAAAAGTCTTTTGATAAAAGACCATGGGAGCACCCTGCTTGCACAGGTGGTCCATGAAGTTATTTCTCCATGGTGAGCCTCCCAGGCATTCAGGAGCTGCTGCAGTCATTGTTCCAGAAGACCTGGCTATTGCTCCAGATGGTAGCAAAACTTGACATCATCCATTTGGTGCTGGTTCTTTAGAAATACAGGATGCTGAAGTTAGGGGGTCATGGAGGCTTCCACCAAGATTTCAGAGGAAGGCCTGAGGAAACAGGCAAAGTGCAGGGTCAGAATCCCTTCAGACTGGCCCTGAGAGGGTGACGTGTGAAGATGCAGTAAGGAAGCTGAAGCTGCAGTGGAGACCCACAAGATCAAGAGATGCCAGTATCATGGAACATCTGCCAAGGAAAGCAGAGACAAGAGAGAGGCCATGTGAGCTGCAACCATCAAGGCCACAGGGACAGAGCTTCATAAGGCCTTTGGAGAGAACATCGCGATGTCACGTGCCCCAGATGCTGGACGTGGTGCTCTTGAGGTGGTTTATCCAGCTGGAATTCAATTTTGCTTTTGTCTCATCTCTTCTTTCTGTGCCTCTATTCCAATGATGACCCCTGGAGATCTGGAAAGCCCAGTGCATGCAGACTTTGCCATTAGCAGAGGTGGACTTCTGTGGCTGGGGGATGGCCCTCTGTCCTCGGGATCTGAGTAACAATGTAGAGCTACATAACTGAAGGTACTGGGAATTATAGAAAAAAAGATGTTGGACAAACACCTTTTCACAGCAACTAAAATGCAAGTAAAAGAGACTGAAGGTCAAGGGCAGAAGCTTGGCCTGGGCAAACAGCAGGCAAGAGCACCCACAGGCACTGGGAGTGCGTCTTGGTGCTGCTTTCACTCGTGGCAGCCTAGAGTCATGTGAAAACAGGAATCCCCTTCTGGAAGGGAAGGGAAGCTGGGCAGCATTTTCTCTGGATAGAGGGAGGTGGCTTGTGACAGGGCAAGAGGAGGTGACAGCAGCAGGCAACATCCACACCAATAGGCAGGGTGAACTCTAGCAACAGCACACGGGACCATGGCCTGGTCCCTGGTCACAAAGTCAGGGTCACCCATCCACTGTGGTGGTGCTCCAGGCATCTGGAAGCGTCAGACACCACACTAGAGAAACATTCCCAGGAGTGCACTCCTTCCTGCTCAACTGGCACACACTCGGCTGTCCTCCTTCCTCCCAGGAAGCGGAAACCACAGAGCATTTGAGGTGAGTTCCCAGAGGCTCCAGCACACCAATAATCAAGGTCTTGTTGAATCTGAGTGAAGCAAAAATAGTACTGCCTCCCCGTGAGCACATCTTTCCAATGCCCACCCAGCTATCCACAGCACAAAGCAATGGCAAGAAATATGCATGAGCCCTGACCGCACTAGGCTTGGGTTCTGAGCAAGAAGTCAGAATAAAACCAGGTAAGGGTAGTATGACTCTGGGAAGGTGGTGACTTTCTGTGGTCAGCAGGGAAAATGTGCCTGGGCTTTTTGGTTAAGAACCACTGACAGGAAAGTCCAGACAGCCTCCAGGAGCACCAACGTGCTCCCTGCCTGGACCCTTCCATCTGGGAAGGCTGGTCATCATCTGGGCTCACCTCCCAGGGTCGGGTGCTGTATGGCAGCACTGGTCACCCACTGTGCCTTCTCAAAACACTGCTGGGTCCACTCTGTCTGCATTGAAGAGCCCTTGGTCCCTGCAGCCGGGGTCCTGCACGATTGCTGCTTCATCTGAGCAAAGCCTCCCCTGAGGCTCCACGCCCTACAAGGGTTCTTTCACTTTCCTCTACATCATGAAGAGGACTTTTTAGCCAAATGCAAAAGCTAAGCTCTCAAGGAGAAAAATTATGTTACTACAGAAAAGGGGGGAAAAAAGAACCGAGATCCCCAGAAGCCAATTCTGAAAGAAAACAAGTGAGATGTAATTCAGACAATGTGACTGGTGTTTTGACAAATGGGTCAGATTCACACATCTGGATACACACAGCTTTCTGCAAACAGATCGATTTTTATTTCATTATTGAGAAAACCTTTGTCAGCTCTTTTCAAGAAATCATTCCAAATTATTTTGAACTGGTAGAAAATCTTCAAATTCTTTAAGTTTTATTTCATTTTTAATTGATATAATAGTTATATTTATGGCATCCGATATGATGTTTTGATACATGGGTACATAGTGTAATGATGAAATCAAATCAGAGTACTTCCCAGAGGCTGGCGATCCGGTGTTGGTGTAGCTCTTCTTGCCAGCTTAGCAGAGGGGACCAGGAATGTGGCATTTGAAGGGGTATTTTTTTCTTCAAGAAAATAGATTGGTTTTTTCCAATAAACAAAACATTTCTAAACAACAGGGGATTCACATTGGCTTCATTGGGGTCCCATAGAATCTGACCTCACGAAAAGTGTGAGCACGAGTGCTTTATCTGTGACACCGTCCCAGACGCACTGGCCAGGGAGGGGAGCCTGGGGCAGGGAGCAGGAGAAGGAGAAGCAGGGCTTGTTGTCAACCAAGCTCCAAGGGGGACAACAGGTGCTCAGTTCCCTCAGAGAACTCTGAGGAACTGCATAGAACATGGGCCTCAGGCTACACCTGGAGACGAGGGAACTGCCCCACTCACCCGCCAGGCCTGCCCATCAGTGGGCTTCTCTAGGGAGGGGCATGAGACCTAGACCAGTGGGCCCCCGCTGCAGAGAGAGCCCATAGGCGGGAGTGCGGGCCTGACATTGCAAGTGCAGCTGGAGGACTTGGAAAAGGTTCAACTGAAGACGTGGCCCAGCTCCCACACTGTCTGCCACCGTCCATGACGGCATAAGGGCCGTGCCCACTGAACCCATCTAGGGCTTCAACTGTCCCCTAGAACAGAAACCTGCCCCAAACACCCAAGTGGGACATAGAGAGGGGCCACAAAGGTCCACCTCGCCACGGAGGCAGGGCACCCACGTGGCTCCCAGTGGCCGCTCTCCAGCCTCACCTCAGCCGCTCAGGATGGAGCACTTCCCACCTTAGCAGATTGCTTCACATCCGGCTGCCATGTTGTCCTTGGATCACTGCAAATAGAAGAGTGCCAGGAATCCAAGGCTCACATTTGGATAAGCCCTTACGCCACTCATTTCTCTGTCTGTCAGTCACCCTGGCATGGAAAGCTTTGAAGTCCTCTGCTTTAGGTTGAATTGTGTCTCCAAAAAATTTGTATGTGGGAGTTCTAACTTTTAGCTCCTCAGAAAGCAGCTGTGTGTGGAGAGAGGCTTTCAGAGAGACAGTTAGGTTCAAATGCAGTCATCATGGTGGGCCCTAATTCAACCTAATGGCTGGTGTCCTGAGACGAGGAATTGAGGACACAGACACACAGAGCAAAGACCATATAAACGCAGGGAGAAGATGCCACCCACAAGCCTGGGGTGAGGCCTCAGAGGAAACCTGTCCTGCCAAGACCTCGACTGTGGACTTCCAGCCCCGAGAGCTGCGAGGCAGTGAACTGTTCTTTCAGTTGTCCAGTCCACGGTCCTGGCAGCCCTTGCAAACCTGTATGCTCTCATGCTTTTGCAAAAACAAACATCTTTCTTAGCATTTCACACTTCATACATGAAGTAAAAACTTTCACATTGTGTTATCAAAAAATGTACTGGAAAAATCACACCAAAAACATCAGTGAATGATTTTGTTCAGTGTCAGCTTTGTTAGTCAACTTTCCATTACTACAGCAAAGTACCTGAGATGATCAATTTACAAAAAGGAAAGGTTTTTAGTTAATAATCAGTTTGCCCTGACGCTTTGGGGCCTGTGGTGAGGCGGCACATTGTGGTTAGAATGGGTATTGACGGGGGAGGCAATGGGCTCATTGAGGGTTAGTCTGAGACCAGCAGGGGTGGGAACCTTGCTGCGAAAGGGACTTCTGCTTGGATCCTCCAGCAGCTGCTGCCCAGTTATGAATGGAGAGTGTGTCTAGGGGCACAAGTGGTCAAGGGAGGAGTCCTGAAGGAGTGCTACCTGAACCCCTCCCTGAAGGAGGATTTGCCTGCCCAGCCACAGCAACTGGTCCACACACCACCACTAGCTGCCAACCAGTTGGAGCCGGCCTAGCGGCAGAGAGCTGCCTGGCCTGAGGTCAGGCTGAGCAAGCTCACTCTGGATCCTGCGGACCAGCCGGTGTCTCTGCCTCACACTTGTCCAGCCCGAGTGTCTACATCGTGGGAACCGGCAGAAGCTACTGATCCTGGCTTCCTGAAGAGCCCGCATTTGCACACGTGTCGGCTTCCTGGAGAAGCCCCAGCAGTGACTCGGCAGGCTGGGTGTCCGTGCCCTGTCTGGACACCTCGATGGGCAGGCACCAGTACCCGGAGCACCTGCCAGGCTGGCATAGGCTACAGTTCAACTTCAAAGTCTGCCCAACTCACTTCGTTCCCCCTCCTGCCCCTGAAACTGCCTTGCATCCCCATCAGGAGAACTCAGACCACAACCTGGTCCCTACGGGACTGTACACTGAGCTGGCCGTGCTTGAATCATGACCTGAGGGACCCAGAGTACAGGAGGTTAATTCTTACCACTTAAGAATTACAGTCTCAGCTGGATGTGGTGGTGCACACCTATAATCCCAGCTTGTGAGGCTGAGGCAGGAGGATCTTGAGTTCAAAGCCAGCCTCAGCAACTTAGTGAGGCCCTAAGCAATTCAGTGAGACCCTGTCTCTAGATAAAATATTTTAAAAAGTGGGGGGTCAGGGATGTGGCTCAGTGGTTAATCATCCCTGGGTTCAGTGCCTGGTACCAAAAGAAAAAGAATTATAGTTTCAGCTTTCCTTAGAGTTGATCAGCAAACAAATATCGAGCAATGGGTATGAAGCCACTGATATGTGACAGACACTGCTAGACACAGCAAACACAAGACACAACAGGTAGCCCTTCCCCACTGGAGTTCAGAATCTGGCAGTGCAGACATGCCAACAAGCCAGTGCCACGTCACCCGTGGGGACTCAGGCAGGAGCTGTCAAACTGTGCAGTTGACACCTGTTAGATTTGCTTCAAATAAACTAGCATAACAATCATCTCTATAATTACATACAAGCATAAAATATGCTCAAAAATATTTCATTAAATCTATTAGAACATGAATTTAATGTATTCAATATTAGAAAAATAGATACATTCTGTTTTAAAGAGTGAATTTTAAAAAATGAAAATAAAACTAGCTTTCCAGAATTTCCATATTTTGTTAAAAAAAAAAAATAACAGTGCCAAGCAATTGGCTTAGACAACAGGGCACATTTTTGCAGCATTTCCACTCACCGGGCCAACCCGTAGGAGGAAGGACAGAGGTGGTGCGAGACGAGCCTGGCGGGGTGGACTCCCTGCTTCGGCCGGGGCTTCATGGTCACAGTTCACTCTGAGGGCCTTCTCTGCATAGACCCTCAGGACATCCATGGGGGTTGGCATCTCCTTCCGAGTTCACAGATGAGAAGGCTGGGACTCAAGACCCGTGCCACTCCACAGCCTCGAAGGACCAAGGTCATCACTGAGCAGCAGCCACCCAGCCTTCCAGACCTGAATGAAACAAGGGTATGAAAGCAGGAAGCCCTCACTATTTTAAAAGTTCCATCTTGAAACGAGCACTCCTGTGTCCCCAGGAATAATCACAAGGGGCATGCACCCAATGTCTGGGGACCCCAAACACGAATGTGTTGAGAAGCACATTGGGAAACCACAGATCTGGGAGATTCAGAGAAAGCACTTAGGTTTCCAAGCACTTTTCTAGGAAACCGTGAAAAGCCCATGTGTCATAGAGATAAAAGTGGTTTAAGGTTGTCTGGAAGTACTTTCCTGCTTTCTGGAGAGAGTCCTGGGGGCTGGGGAGGGGGAGTCAGGGGAAGGGGAGGCCTGGCTTCAGTAGTACATCCGATCCAGGGCGAGCCTGATGCTCAGAAATTCCTAGGTGTGAGATGCTGGTGTGCCCCTGCCCCCGCCCCAGCAGCACCATTAAACTAAAGGCCACTTCCAAGACACTATTTTGAAAACAATTAGTGATTTTGAATTAGACTTGCAGGCTCTCACTTAACTATTTCATGCATATTCTGCTTTTCTCTGTGTTTAGAAACAATAGCATCCCAAAAGCCTCTTTATTTTGGATATTTCATCACAGTAATTTAATGCTAAATTAAAGTGCAAAAACGATCATTATTCATGAGGTTTTGGTTCTGTTGTTTGAACACTGGGCAGCTTCCAACCCAAGAGCACCCCTTTCTAACTGGCATCTGCTGGTGTGGGGGGGGGGGGTGGCCAAGGCACTGAACTGCTCAAGTCTGGCTGCGTGTTTCCACTTGAGATGCCAAACATGAAAAGTAATCACGCTTAATAAATAATAGTTAAAGCTAATTACGAATTTGCTATTAAAATCACACTCATTCCACTTGGAAACATGAAGAAGAAAATTAAATTTCATTTTAAAAACAAAGTACACTCGCGCCTCCTTGGAGCGGCACAAACACATTTAAACAGCTCTGTGAGCTCATCTGTTCTCGCTTCTGCTTGAGTTAGGATCACGTGAAAATTTCCAGCTGCATGCTTCCCAAGTTCAAATTCTAATGTGTTCTCTCTCATCATAAGGAGACAGAACAGGGAGCTTTGGCAACAAAATGGCTCCAATGGTAACACAAATAAAAACAATAATTGCTACTATTGTTATTGTTATCGTAACCCTTATCTAGAGATGTAATTAGTTGCTAATATTAATTGGTTTTAATCATGTCGCCAGTATTTTGCTGAGTATACTGAATGCATTATTTCACTGCACCCACAAAGCACCTCCGTAATACATATTTAGTATCCCACTTAACACATGATGAAGCAAAGACCCAGAGAGGACAGGTAATTCCCCTGCAGTCGCACAGCAAGCAACAGAAGCAGAACCCAGAGTCGTGGCCCAGACTCCAATGGCTCCTGGAGTTGATTTGATGCGCCATCACCTAGAGACCTCCCTCCCCTTTCCCTTGAACTTTGCAGTCTCCTCTGATCCTGATTCTTGGCCACTGGGATAACTTGACCAGTGGGACAGCAGCAGAGCTGGTACCAAGCTTGAAAAGCTGACGTGTTTCTGTTTCCTTTCTCGCCTCTGCAGCAGCCATGGACAGACAGGGCCACATGAGCCCGGGGGCCTGGGGACTGCATGGAGAGGCTTGTGACACAACGGAGGAGAGGTAGGTTGTCCCAGTGGAGGCCACCCAGACCAGCCAGCCCACCAGCTGACCGCAGACACGAGCAAGCCCAGCGAAGGCCAGTCAACCTGGCCCTGGCAGGCAGACCCCCACCCCACTGCACTGCAGCATTAGCATCTTGGTCTCTAGGGAGCTCTTTCTAGATCCTGTGGCCCCAGTATTGACAGGGTCCTTGTCCCTGGAACCTGTGAGTATCTCCTTAGGTGGCAAAAGAGGCTTTGCAGATGAACCTGAACTAAGGATCTTAAAATGGAAAATTGTGCTGGATTATCCAGGTGAGCCCAACTGCAATCATAGCCCCATAAAAGAGGGAGGCAGAGGGCTGTGCCCTCGGAGATCAAAGAGGAAGCCATGTGAGGACCAGGCAAGACGCTACACTGCTGGTTTTGAAGACGTGGGACCAGGAGCCAGCACGTGAGACATGGAGTCCAGACCTCAACAAGGCCAGGGAAAGGGAGCCCCTGGAGGAAGCTGGCCCTGCTGCTGGCTCATTTTCGCTCAGTGAAGGGAATTTCAGACTTCCAACCTCCAGAGCTGTAAGAGAATAAATATCTTTTGTTTTAAGCCCCCAAGTTACAGTAGCTGCAGGAAACTAATACACGCATCAGTTTTAGTAAAATGGAAACACTAACTCTTTTAAAAATTAGTGTTGAATTGCATTTTATGAGACCCATTTAAAACAGAAGTCTCCATCCCTGTCCTGTCTACAGGAGACACTGCAGACTCCTCCGCAGGCTGAGGCCTGGATGTGACATGAGCCTGGGACAGTGGCTAGCCAGTGCCCAGCTGGAGCCCACAGAGCCAGAACCCAGGACCCAGGTCAGAATGGCCTCAGCAAAGACTCTGCACACCCAGAGTTGGCAGGGTCCTCGCACTCAGACTGCTCAGCCAGTTTGCTTCAAATTCCTGTCTTCCCTGAGCGGGGAGGTCTGTGGAAAGCCATTGACTCATTTCAGACAAAAGAGAGCATTTGGTCCAGCACCGCCTGCCAGGACGGCCTTCAGTGGCAGACACACTCCATCTGGTGCCATCTAAAGTGGCAGCCAGGCCACGGGTAGCTTTTAAGCTTGTGAGAAGTGAGCAGTACAGCTGAGAAACTGGATCTCTAGTTTTGTTAAGTTTCAGTTAACTGAAGCGGGGTGGCCGCCAGTGCCCATTAGTTCCCAATGGACAGCTCAGCCTTGGAAGAAGAGCTTGAGGCTCCCAGCGTTGGCAAGTGCCCAGGCCTGGAGGTTTCAGCCAGTGTGGGCAACACAAGGAGAGCCCTGTGGTGGCGGTGAGTGCTCGAAGCAGAGTCGGTGGCCCCTGCAGTGGCCTGTGCATGCAGCACCCTAGGCTTGGGTTCCTTATTTGCTGGGAGAATGCCCCCTGGAGTCGTGCAGATTAGAGGCCATCTCCATGAAATCCCGAGCTCAGTGCTTCAACAGCGCATGACAGAACACACTTGCACTGGGCACCATGCTGAGTGGAACCCAGTCTTCTTCCCAGAGTTGCCAAAGGACCTCACACAGTCCAGGCAATGTCACCGGTCTGTCACCCTGCACCATGCAAGGGGCTGCAACTGCCCAGAAGCTCAAAGCGCCCCCTGGAGGCGGGGCTGGCCCACCTGTCTGTAAGCTGTGGGCTAGCCTTCCTCCCGGTCTGTCTTGACCTGGGGACAGGACTGTGCCTCAGCAGACGGAGCATGAGGACAGAGAGGACAGCCACACCACAGCAGCTGTACTGCTCAAGGTCAGCACCATCACATGAGCAAGGCCTGGCCTGCCTGGCCTGCCTGGCGTGGAGCTGGGCTCCCAGCATGGCTTGCTCCCCTCTCCTCCTTCACCTGCGCTTCAGACCGCAAGCCCTCCCTCCACCTTCTGTCCACACAGCCAGCCAGTGGCTTCTCTGGAGTCCCCAGTGGAGGCCCAAGGTCAGGGCACGCTGCAGCCCCTGCTCCCACCACTCTGCCCACAGGCTTCCATGTGCAGAGCTTCTTCCTGGCTCTGACCTCTACCCTCCCCAAGATGTCCCCAGGATTATGCAGTGGGCCACGTCCCTTTGTCCCAGCATCTAACCTCCTGACAAGGACAAGGCAATCCATAGAATGAAAATGAAGGACACAGAGGGCATGCTGAGGTCCTCAGATCTGTGGCTTACTACCCTGGCAAGAAAAGGAAGAGGCTGGGAATTGATAATGAAGTGTTACCAAACAGTAACCATGACAACCCAGGGCACAAGGGGACTCTCACACCTTCTCCAAGTCTCAGGAAGCGCCCACGGCTCCTTTATGGACTCTGGCATTAATTGGGCTCATCATCAGATGGAGTTCACTCAAACAATGAAGGTTATTCACCCATGGGACTTTGCTAAACTCATATATCTTACCCATAAAGCTGTAAAGCAGTAATTAGAAAGATCCCCTCGGTACTTTACTATCTGATAGTTGAAGCAAAGCATTAAGGTCAGAATGAATCTAAGCAACAGAAGCAGACAGGATGGGAAGGGCTCCTGACGAATCTCACGCAGAACAGAATTTCACCTTGAAGCAACAGCGTGAGAAAACTCCTCCCAAGTGAAGACAGACACCTGGAAATACACAGAAGGGAAATGTGTAGACTGAGATCTCACAATCTATAGTGGACGGTGACACAGAATCCGATCAGAACGCTGCCTTCCTGCATAATCTGTAGGTTCCACTCATCTAGAAATAAAGTGGGCTCTGCTGCTGCACTGCTGAAAGTCCAGGCCCTCAGCCACTCACAGGCCCAAGATGTCTCCACTGGGTTCAGGTATAGCCAGTGCGAGAGGATCATTGGAACATCAACTCTCATCCTGAGGGCCACATGGCCTGGGGTTCTCTACAAGAAAAAAATACCTACCATTTCACTCCATGGACTGTGTTGTGGATAAAATCAAACCTGTGTGGCTCCTTCCTTGGGTCCTAGGAGCTAAAGTGGCATAGTCAGCCCCTGCCCACAGGCTCTTCTCTTGGCTGGCTCACCAAACTCTCACGACTGAGGAATTTAGGGTTCCCAGGTCTGGAGGACTTCTGGTTAGACATGGCAGATCAAATGCTTGCTGCTTTCTCTGTTCCTGCCTCAAACCCAGAAAATAGGGAGAGAAGAATTCCAAAGAGGTAGCCCACGAGGACAAAGTAGCTCATGGAAGAACTTCAAGACACTGCAAGCAGATGAGGCCAGGCTGGGACACAGCAGGGCATGTGCAAAGCAGAGGACATTGTGGGAGCATTCAGGGCAGGGGATGCTCAGCTTAGGATTCCTGAAGAGGGGAGCATGAAGCATGCACTGCTCTAGAGTGGCCTGAGAGCTGTGGTGAGCAGCATCATGGGAGCAGCTAGGACCCCTCCTAGTCAGACTCACACAATGCCCACCTACAGAAATAGAAGCTGCTTACAAAAGCAAGAGAGGCAAGAGATGGGCTCCAGTTAAAACTTCACTATGAGGCAAATGTAGGCTTGGGGACATGCATTATTTCACATTACTCATGCCATTATAATTCTGTAATATTAAACCCTGAAGAAAAGCCCAGTTGGCTATGAAAACAAACAAACTACATAATATTGAGAAGATGCAATGAAAGTGAAACAGCCAAAAAGAATCCTCAGCTCTAGCTTTTGAAGATTAAAATCTAATAGTCAGTAACACAAAGGCACACATCACACCTGCAATCCTAAAAGCCAGGGGGGCTCTCACTTGTGACTGTCCTAGGAGTAGGCTCAATATAGCATCTCAGGGTCTCACAGGCACTCAGGCCAGATGCTGAAGGTCAGCCACCCTCATTCATTCTGTACCAAAGATGGCAGGGACTGACTCTAAAAACAAGAACACTCACACCCAAGAATATTGGAAAATGCATTACCAGTATGGACTCAACAGCAGAAATGGGCTCAAGTGGGCTACATTTGAAGCTCATTAAAAGCATTCAAATGCATATAGTGAAGAGAGAATTAGCTGGGCTGAGTGATAGCTAAGTGGTAGAGCTTTTGCCTAGCATGTGTAAGGGCTTGAGATCCATCCCCAGTACTGCAAAAAAGGAAAAAGTATTAAGAATTCATACAAGGTCAGTGTCAAGGCCCAGCCTAGTATTATCTTCAGTGGCATAAGTCATGGAAGCCTCTAAGGACCAGAGAAGCTGGGCGCATGCAACTCCCGTACTGGATAACATCTCTATTTGCCATACATTTGCAATGTCTACTGGAGCTGGGCTGCAGTTTCACAACACAGCAATAGGTGTCCTCATTCAAGACATCAAAATTCCCCAATTTCAAGGAATAAAATATCATTCCTAGTTTAACAGCCTCTGAGCTCAACATTGTATTTATTTACTATAATGTATTGAATAGTGTCACTGTAATGAATTGAATTCATGTCCCCCTAGAATGTCAGAATGTGACCTCCTTTTGGTAGTCGGGCATTGCAGATGAAATTGGTTATTTGGGGTCATATTAGATTAGGGTGGAAGAAGAGGACATACAGTGAAACAGGGAACTATACACAGGGAACAGGCCACGTGCAGGCTGAGGCAGAGATGGGAATGAGGGCACGGCCAGCCTGGGGAGACCCAGAGCCACCAGAGCAGGTAAAGGACATAGTGTCCCCTGGGCCATAGATGGGACAGGGCCTCCTACACTGTGACCTTGGAATTCTGCAGAATAAACATCCCTCACAGATAAACGTCTCAAGCCACCTGGTGTGCAGTCACTCCTAGCCAGGCAGGAAATGCACACCTCAGCGCAGGTAGGACGGGCAGTGCCGCTCCTACAGAATGGCACATGAGCTACCTGAAGTAAGGAAGCCACTAACTGTTTTACAAAAGTAGGCAATTCAAAAGCCAAGCCTCTTTAGGAGCCAGTGAGGAGCAGGTCCAGCCCTTGAGCACTTGAGGCAGCTCAAACTTGAAGGCAAGACGGCCTCCCTCCTCCTGGGGTGGAAGCTGCCCTGCGCCACTGTGACCCAGCACCTCCCACCTGCACTTCAGCGAGGGCATGACTCAAAGCTGTCATTCAAGAATTCCCCACGCTGCTATGAACACTCGCAAGGAAAATATTTCACCAAATACTTTATTCTTCAGGAAGAGATTCAGGTTTGCGCCTGTCAAAATTATTTCCTTTGGGCTTCATTATACATCTCTCTGCCTCATTTGAAGGCTCAGGGAACGTGGTGTAAAATGACCCTATTTCCCCTCTAAAATCTATGTGGCCACATCAAAGTTAAAATTACTTTTCCAAAGATCTTATTGCTTTTTAGTTTTTCTCTGCTTTATTAATAATGCATGGGGCATGTGCCTGACTTCCCTTCCAGTTTCATTTCCTAACTTGAATAATTTGAAAATAACATGGAAACCTTCTGGCTGGACACTCAGTAGAGATGTGTAAGAGGAGGTTTAAATGAGGCTTCTGCACATGTTGTCCACAACTCCCTGAAACTTATGCACATGTCCACAGCTCCCACGGAGTTGACTGATGGCTTGGTAGCTATAAACACACACACACAGGGCATGTGCATATGCACACTTATGTACATGCATGCACACACATATGCATGAAGAAAACACTTCCAAACATTTCACCAGAGAGCCCATGCTTCAGAAAGATGGCGCTGTTTTCATGGAGTTGCCAGACAATCCCCACAGTCAGGAAGACATGGGGGCTTTGGGGTCTCAGCTGGCTCTGCTGCTCATGAAGTGTGACTATGAGAAAATGCTTGGCCTTCTGGGCTTTGGCTGCTCATTTGCAAATGTGCAGACTCGCCTGGTCTGAGAACGTGGCATTCCTACCAAGCACGAGGCTCAGGCCTGTCCCATACCCTGTCCCAACATCCCTCAACCAGATTTTTCTTTTCTGGAAAATGGCCACAAAGAATTACCCTTCAAGAAGGAAAAGATATCATTCACTGATGGCTACCGTTTGCCACTCAGTGGCCCCAGGATTTTCCTGCTATTTCCTTTGGAATTCCTCAAGACACACAAAACACTATTAGTTAGGAGCAATTTGAATTTCTAAAGAGAGCCCTTTAATGACTCATTTTTCAAAGTCTCATCAAAACTACCAAATAGCTGAGAGCCGTGGCACATGCCTGTATCCTAGTGGCTTGGGAGGCTGAGGCAGGAGGATCTCAAATTTGAGGCCAGCCACAGCTACTTAGCAAGGCTCTCAGCAACTTAGTGAGACCCTGTCTCAAAATTTAAAAAATGATAAGGGCTGGGGCTATGGCTCAGTGGTAAAGTAGTCCACCCTGAGCTAAATCCCCAGTATCAAAAACAAAAAACTCACCAAATATTTTGTGAATCCTAAATAAAGACATGGTGAACAGTGCCCTATTGGCCAAGAGCTGGGAAGGGCCCTCTGGTGCAGCATGTGGGAGTGTGACCCAGCACTTACGTCAGGACCTTCTCTCTGGAGAGAGCACTTGAGCAATAACTGTCATACTTTACATGCACCTGGCCCCAACCCAGGGATAATTCTAGGCCTGAATACCAATAAAGCACATGCCAACAGGTACCAAGATGTACGTACCACTGTATGATTGCACCAGAGTTTGAAATAGCGAGTGACTAACACCCCACCAGGGGACTCATTCATGTTATGGTACTTCTGTGTATTGTGTTTCCAGGAAGGCTCTTGCTAGACGGGGTAGATCTCCAGGTGCTGATGTGGAATCATTTCCAGGGAGGGGGTGGAATAGGACGTACCCAACCGTGTTTCCGTTCACTTATTTGTACATGTAAACATGTGCCTTTACATGCCACTGTGTCCGTGGGAAGAGGCCCCCAGAACCGACGGCCGTGGCTGCCCCAGACAGATGCTGGGTGCCTGCAGTGCGAGGGGGCTCAACACTCTGCTCCTCAATAGCCAGGAACTGGATCGTTTGCCAACATGGTAGCAGTGCACCGTCCTCCTGTTTACCAGGCGTCACGGAGCACTCCTGACTGCCCAGCAGGGACCAGCACCCAGCCTGGGGGCACGCGTGGCCTTATCCATAGACACGCCCCACAGGGCTGCTTGTGAGGATGGCGGGGCTGCACCCGCAGCACTGCGTGGACTCTGCCTGGACAGAGTGGCTGGGATGACACCCCTCCTGCCCTGGAGGGACCAGAGTGCAGGGCTCCCGGCCCACACAGCTGCTTAAGGCAAGGCCTGTGCCAAGGAGGACCAGAACGTGGGGCCCCCCGCCCGGGAGCCACAGAGAGGGTTCCAGTCTTCAGAACCAAAGCCCAGGCTCCATCTGTGATGTTGTTTCAGTTTCCACATCAGAAGCATCGGATCACCAAGTGCACAACACAGTCACTTTCCCCTGCCAGCCCCATGGGGCACCAGCCTGAGCCAGCCACAGGTTCCACGGCCGTTCAGAAGGTCAGGAAAGGCAAGACCGGGCCACTCCACTCCTCCCTCTACCAGGGGAGGAGTCATGGTGGCTTTCTCTGAAACAGAACCCATTCAGAGAGAACTTTCAGCTGCCACTCCCGGGCTCCGACAACCTAGCCACGTGAAGGTGAGCCTGTTCCCTGCAGCGACTTCTTGAAAGCTGGAGCTTCCGTCGCCTCTGTCTAGAGGGCTCCACTTGTCTCCCACTCAGAAGGTGGACTCATCCTGGTCTGATCTTCTCGGGGCCCCGAGGTTTGACAAGGCGCCTTCCCCTAGCATGGGCTCTCCTGCCTGCTGTCCGCCGTTGGAACTGCACCCCACTTCTGCCCAGTGGGGCCCTTGGAGACTTAGCTCCCTGCCTGTGGCCAGCTGCACTTGCCCCCTGGAGTCCTGTTCACCCAGAGAGAGCTGGAGGGTGAGGTAGGGAGTGGGGGTCTGTAAGAATGGGGTTGGTGCCCAGCAAAAGGGGCCCTAATCCCACACAGAGCAAGGTGACAGCCACCAGCCATCACCCTTACCTCTACTGTAATTAATGCCCCCTCTCCCTCCATCAGTAGCCCACCCACAACTTCGGATCTTAACGGGAATTGTGTTGGGCACCAATCAGGAGGTTCTTGATGGGCAAACATCCCTCCACAGGGCAGAGCAAGCATTTGACAGGGAAGGCAAGGAGATTCGAAGCTGAGATGAAAAGGGGAGCCTTCTCCATCCTAAACGCCTGCTGCCCCCAGGTGGGGAAACTGCTGCAGCACTGTGTGCAGTCTGTCCCCAGCCTCCGCCCACCCTGAGGACAGCCAGGCTGGAGGGGAACCCCAGGTGTCTGCTCACGGGAGCCTGTCATCCCTCACCCAGGCATCTCAGGAAGGCCTCGTCAGTGCCCGTTTTACCCTAAACTGTGTTTCTACAATGGTGCTGAGGAAATGAGGAGTTGAGGTGGCTGTGCCGTTGGACTGTCCCTGAGTCCTAGAGCCTCAGCACACAGGCAGCCCCCGCAGAGGACAAGGCTGAGTCGGGGGGCTGGGAGAAGAGCACCCCAGATCACGGGCACATACCAGCCCACACGGGCAGGCAGAGCTCCCTGCAAAAGGCAGCACACATTCTACTTGAGGACAGGAAGTAACCACGCGAAATCTCCATAACTGGGGTCACCATACCTATGCACCCTCCTGAGGAGCAGTCAGCCTTTGGACAGTTCTTGAAAGTTCCAGCAGACTTAAAGGGAACTTGTTTATTGTTGCAAATCCCGGGGCAAATTCACTGGGGAAGATAAGATGCAGCACTTGCTTGTTACGTTCAAGAAGAGACAAAGCACAGAATTCAGGCTGCAAAGGAAATGTGGTGTTTGCAGAGAGCAAGAGAAGTGACAGTTTATTAAAAAATATAGGCTATGCCGGGGAAAAGTAATATGGGATTTTATGATTATTTCATACTGGGAATTGTTACATAGTTCCGTGCCTGTTTATTATATAACTACAGATTGCAATAATACGTTTTGTAGCTTGTAAAGTTCTGAACAAGCAATTTTTACAAAGATACATTTAGTAGGTTAGTTTTTGTAAAGGAAGAAAGAAAGAAAGAAAAGAAAAGAAAGAAAAAAAGACAAAGAGGGGACTCATGTTAAGAATAGGGAAGATACGGCTTTGGAAGAATAAAAACTAGAGTATTTTTTTGCATTATTTCTTTACTGTTAGATGGGACCAGTCTTCAGCATGTCCAGTAATCACCTATATCTGTTTGCAATTAGATCACAGGGTCCTTGACAGGAATCAGTCCTGCATGGAGCTCTGTAAAACCAACAGACAAATGGCCAGTGCCAGGAGTTCTCTCGGGATTACAGAACTTGTAGGAATACTGAGGGAACCCGTCTTTGTTTAGTCACAAAATTCTCAGACATCTCCTGTGATGACCCCAGAAATAATTCTGAGTAAGAGACAACCACACACAGTCCCGTCCTTGCAGTCACATAAGTCACAGTAACAGATGTTACAGCTGAGGTCCTTTCTGGAAAGATGGCTATGCAGGCCACCGGGACACAGAAGAGGCTGTCAATCAGTGACAACATCCTTGTAGGGGGAATGGGGCATGAGGTTCCTGAAATACAAAATAGTATTTCCATGAACAACACCATCTTAATACAAAATGGTGCCCCAGCAGCTAATCCCATTGTTGGGAGCACCTAAGCCCCTTTGGCTGCATTGACAGCATCAATAAGAGATAAAAATCATATTAAATCTTCCAACAGAGCCACGGGCTCTTATCTTGGAGCAGCTGCTCCTGGCACTGCCTCCTCCCAGGCTGCCCCATTTCCAGGAAGCACTTTCATAGAACGTGAAAATAAATCACTGCCTTGCTTTCAGGAGAGAGAGCAACACAAACAAGATAGCATCGGGTAATGTTTTGCCCTGAGTTTTAATGGGAAGTCAGCACTGGTTGTTAGAAAGCCTATTTTCAGACACCTGAACCCTGACCGAATATGACATCCACTGCTTTTTTAGCTCAGCCAGCTCTCGAGCACCGTGACATTTCCCTGGGGATGAACAAGTGTCCTTCCAACCCAGGCAGCTCCTGGGTGTACACAAGGGTAGACAGAGGCTGTCCCTCTGAAGGGCTCCAGTGACAAGCACTGAATTTCAGGGCAAAGGATGTGTCACTAAAAGCCCTGTTTGACTGACACTGCTGCCCTCTTAGAGCTGAGCACACAGAGCTGCAAATCCACTCCCAAGCCCTGAACATGGACTGAACTTGGCCTCAGGGAGCCGCAACACTCGGGGTTCCTCCAGCACCAGAGCAAGTCAACAGCGTGGGCTGGGCAGACTCCACTTCCAGTGGAAAGCAGCCACACAGAAGGGAGGGACGCAGTCCAGAGCACTGTGCCTGGGCAAGTGGGGCCAGGAGCCCTGAGGGAGCAGGAGTGAGAGACGCACATGCCTAGGTGGGGCTCCAGGCCACACGCTCCAGAACCTTCACACTGGCTGGTGCCCCACCTCCGTCTCCCCTTCCCCTCAACACAAATGCTGCTCCAAGCTACATGCACAAGGAAGGTCCCCAGGGCCTGTGACAGGTGCTCTCCAAACCAGACTGAGAGGCCTCAGACTGAGAGACGCAGGCACCCACAGGAGGAGGAAGGGAGGCCTTCCCTGGGCCCTGCAGGAGTGTAACCCTGTGGGCACCATGCTTCAGATTTCCTGCCTCTAGAATCAGCAGACAATAGAGTTCTGCTGTTCTAAATCACTGGTTGATTCATGCTCTTTTGTTACAGCAGCCACAAGAGACTAGTGTTTCCTCAAGCTGGGGCTGCATTTTGTTGCACACACACCAAAAAAGTGTGAATATTCACATGTATCTTTAAAAAGTATTAGTGAACAAAATGATAGAACAAAATCTAACAACAAAAAATCCTTAGCTATAGGGCAGAGTGAAAAGAGGGGACCAGGAGGGGAAGGTAACCTTTCTGAGTGAACCTGACTTTATATTGGAACTACATGAATGTTCCTGTAACAGTAGACCAAGTTGGCAGCACAGAGAAAAAAATCACTGAGAATGACTTGGGAACACAGAACCTGGCTGTTCAGATTAGCATGACAGAGCCTGTAGGCGGGGAGGAAGCTGCAACAGCCTCAGTAGCTTTATTTTTAGTGAAAATGTCAGTGTTCAGGGTGGATTCTTTCAATTATTCACTTGCCCTTCCTGCAGGAGGATCTCACATGCTGCCCCGTGGACAGTCGTCTTGCCTGCATGACTCACAAGGAGCCTCCTGAAGAGGACTAGACATTCTCACCTTGCTGGACCCAGGATTGGCCAAGTGATGGAACAGGCCCAACAAGTGGGAGGGAAGTGCTGCTGTTGGGATGTGGAATGTCCCCCAGGTCCCCGTGCTGAGGGTTTGGTCCCAGCACCGTCCAGGAGATGGTGCAGCCTTTAGGAGGTGGGGCCTAGTGGGAGGCCGCCAGACCACTGGCCGTGTGCCCTTGAGCGGGTGTTGGGACCCCAGCTCCCTCCTGTTTCTCTTTCCTTCCCAGCTGCCGCAAGGTGAACAGTTCGCCACGCCGTACATTCCCGCCGTGATGGACTGCTTCTCCACAGGCCCGAAGCCACGAGGCCAGGCCACCATGGACTGAAACCCCTGAAACCACGAGCCAAAATGAGCCTTTCCTTCTCTAAGCTGACTACCTCAGGGACACTGTTCCAGCCATGGAAAGCTCACTGACACAGCACTGATGCTGCCAGAAGGTCGGCGCTGCCTCTAGTCCACCAGGGCTGCGAAGATGCACCAGGCTCCAGAACCGGGCTTTCACCACCCTGGGCCTTTGGGTGCAGCCAAGGAGGGACAAAGGCAAGGCCAGCAGCCACGGCCACAGAGCTGGGGTACAAGCAGACCCTCCCGAGGCAAACTGTGAGATGTGGGGCTGCGGCTTCCACCGCAAGGCCTGGCTGATCTCCATCGAGATGCTGAGGCCTATATCAAGTAGCATAATTATGACACACAATAAGGAACATAGCAATTGTGCTGCTAGGGACAAAGATTTTCAGTGTAAAAGAGAAACAAATGTAAAATCAGAGTAACTGTGTTTAAGACCCTAGAATCTTTCATTTGAATTGTTATTATCACCATAAATTCAGATTTTTTTTCCTTTCTAAAATGCATGTTTCCCATCTCCGTTCATTGTGAAGGACAATCCAATAGTAATGAGCACCTGTGGCACGCAGAGGTGATCTCTGAACACATTTCTCATTAAAAAGAACAAGCCTCCACAGAAAAATGGCTCATCCCAGGTCTGGAGCAAGAAATGCGCAAAACAGGTTTGAGAACATATTATTGACCAAGCACATGCACACACTCAGTAACACATTCGCACGCTAACACACTCAGATTCACACTCACACACACACATTCGCATACTTATTACCAAAGGCCACTGGGATATCACCTAGGTGACAAGGAGCTGAGTAGATAGGACTCTCACTAACTATCCAAGAAAAGAAACCCTTGAACATCAAAAAGATTGATGTTAAATGCAACGATGCCTCATCCTGGATCCCTCAGGAGAGGGCCAACGGTGGGGAAACGAGAACTTCTAATACAGCCAAGGCTAGTTCATAACTAATGATGTCAAAGCCATTTCTCAGGTTTGACAGGTGTTCTTGGTAACGTCAGGTGTTAACGTGAGGGAAACGGAAGAGAAGACAGATTCCGTTGTCCTGGCAACTTTCTCGTAAACCTAAAATTCTTTTAAAAATTACTTTAAGCATATAAGCAACTCTGACAGGTTGGACTACAGTAATGTGCACACACACGTGGGTTCACAACCCTGGGAAACCCCGCGGCCCCTTGGAGGGCTGCAGGAGCACCAGCTCCTCATTCTGAACATCGATGGCACCAGAAAACAGTGCCAGCCCACCTGCCTCTCGGAGGAACTGTCTTAGGTGAACCAACAATTATTACCAAATTCCCAACACATAAGAGTGATTCATGTTTAAACAGATGGAAAGGCTTGTTACCCTGATTTGATTATTATATATTGTATAGTTGTTTTGAATTACCAAATATACTCCATAAGATGTACAAATATTGTCTCAATAAAAATATAAAATAAATTTAAAACAGCTTATGAGAGCAAGATTGTCTTTATCAGCAATCTATAGCTAGTAAAGGCACAAGACATGATAGAATTTTTTAAATTATCATGTTGCTATTAGAACCATAGAGAGAGCAGGGGATATGGACACACTTGATTACAATTATTCAACAAATGCATCTTTAGAAACCTCTCAAAGGCTCATTAGCCACAAGCACCAGGCTGTCTATTGGGGACAGACTGGCCCTGACCCAAGTGTTCACTAGGGGGACAGTCAATTGAACAATGGCATATCCAAAGAATGGAACACCACACTGCTACCGAAATAAGAGTAATTTCTTCATATATTTACATGGATGGGTCTCCTGGACATTATTAAATGAAAAATCAAAGCTGGACAAATGCATCCTGTTAAGAAAGGGGATGGGGTTTGGGGTGTAGTTCAATGGTGGAAGATGTGCTTAGTAACTGGAGGCCCTGGGTTCAATCCTGAGCGCAGGAGGGGGGGATTTTTAAAGTATGTTGATACATATTTGAATATATAAAACAAAGCAAAGGAAGAATAAATCAAAAGGTCATTTTAATGGCTACCTTTTAGCGAAACAGAACAGAGGAGAAGGAACAGGGAGAAAGCCCACTTTTATGAATATGCCTTGAGTTTTAGACTTGGCTTTGAAAACATGTTAAATATTTTATGTACCTATAAACCAAGATTGAATTTAAATATTTATTTTTAAAATTCAAAGTAAGTTGGGCCATATGAACACAACAGTGTTTAAATGTAATGCCAAACAAAAAAGGAGGAGAGAAAGGAGGGTACACTATTTGTCCAGGTCCCACAGCTATTAAAAGGAAAACCAGGACACAAACTCAGCCCGGGGAACCCAGGGCACATGGTCTTAGGTGTATGTAATGTTAACCTTGAACGTTCCCAAAGAGCAATAAAAGAACAGCCAACTAGATATAAGAATGGTTTGGCTTTGTAATTAATTTTAATTCTCACTCTTTGCAGTTAGCAAATTTTAAAACACGATGCTGCTGCCAAGCCCAACCACAAAACAAAAACGTTTTCCTCTTTCTCTTAAGTGTGAAGGGGAAGGAGGAAACACCCGAGGAGGTCACGTAGCTGGAAATTTCTATTCTAAGTGCAACTCTAAATTTCCTACCTCTGAAGTAGCACCTATAGATCTCGGACCCTTGCTGAGCACCAAGCAAAAGCCTGTGGAACTCAAGCAGAAACCAGCCCACACATCCGCTCCACAGCTCCCTTCCCACATCGGCAAAGCACAAAGCTGCGGCCTCCTGGAGAGGGAGGGCTCCCGCCTCTGCCCGTGTTGCTGGAGGCACCTGCACACCTGCAGGGCGCAGGGCACTGCCAGCCCCGCAGCCACCATCTCCCAAGACAACAAGGCAGCTTTTTGGTGACAAACTCAGAACACTGAGAGCTAATAATCAAGAATTTGTGCTACAGCCATGAAGGAGCAGCTGCGCAGGCTTTGTCCTCCCACCAGAAACAACTAGAAAAACAGACAAAATACATCCAACTGTTTTCGGAAGAGAAAAAACAACTGTGACCCTGGCGGAAGGAAGGCCACTGAGAGTGCTGCACCAGCCCCCCCTGCCATCCGGAGCTTCTCTGGCAGAACCAGAGCCCAGGATCTCGCCAAGGCAAGGATACAGGTCATGGAGGTCGGCGAAGCCAGAATAGGGGAGCAGAATTCCGGGAAGGAGGGAGCTGTGCAGAGAAACACCCCCCACCATCTGCCTAGGGCTCCTCCATGGGGCCAAGCACAGGGCCCAGTAGGGTTCCATCAGCTCCTTGGGAGGCACAAGCAATTCTAGGTCCAGGACACACAAGTCCCAGAGTTCACGCAAGGCTGGAACTGATCTGCTTCTGTAGAGACCTCAGATGAGCCAGTCTTTTTAAAAGTAGAGCCAACTCAGCTCTGGAATCACCTGAGTCACTCTGAATCAAAATAGAACTTGTAGCTACAAATATTCCTAGAAAGTGAACTCCAAGCCCAGAGGCATCGCTGGTGAACTCTTTTAGACATTTGAGAAAGAAATGATGCCAATTCCACGTAGGCCTTCAAAAATGGAAGAGGATGAAACACATTTGAGGCGGCCAGCAATACTCTCACAAAGCCAGACAAAGACATTACAAAAAATATTTTAAAGACAGCAATCCAATAGGCTTGTGTGTGTAGACTTTGAAAGCCTTAACAAAATACCAGCAAATGAAATACAGCATTATGTAAAAGGGATGATAATCATGATCAAGTGGAATTTAAGCCAGGAATATAAAGTTGTTTTAGCACTTAGGAATCCAACAATGCAATTCTCCATGAAAGAGAAAAAACATGGAACCTCAGGGGAGGGAGAAAACTCATTTGACAAAAATCAACATCCACTCATGATAAAGAAAATCTCTCAGTGAATTAGAAATAGGGGGAATTTCCTCAACCTAAAGAAGGGCATCTACACAAACCCTCAGCTAATGTGATCCTCAACAATGAAAGATGGGGTCTAAGGTGCAGAACAAGGAGGAAAGTCTCCTCTTTTTTTTTTTTTTTAGTACTAGAGATTGAACTCAGGGGTACTCGACCACTGAGCCACATCCCCAGCCCTGTTTTGTGTTTTATGTAGAGACAGGGTCTCACTGAGTTGCTTAGCGCCTCAGCAACGGTGAATTGAATTCACGATCCTCCTTCCTCAGCCTCCCAAAGTGCTGGGATTACAGGCGTGCAACATCGCACCCAGCAGAAAGTCTCCTCTTATCACTTTTATTCAAAGTAACACTGGAAGTCCTAGTCAGTGAAAAAGGGAAGAAAAATTAATAGAAGCTATATAGATAAAAGGGAAAAAGCTATCTTCATCCACTGGAAACATGACTGAAAATATATTTTGTTCCTAATTGGGTGTTATTGTAAGTGGTATTTTATTTTAGATTCCAATTTCAATTATTTTATTGATAATTTGCTAATAGAAATGCAACTGTATATTAACCTTGTATCCTAAGGCCTTCATAAATTCACTATTAACTCTAGTAGTTTCTTGTAAGCTATTTATATTGGAAATGATAAAACATGGGTGAGAGAAATTTTTAAAGACTGAAATAAGGAAATATACCATGTTCATGGATTAGAATGCTCAATACAGCCAGTAGATTGATTCTCCCCAAATTGACAGATAGATCCAACACAATCTCAGTTAAATCCAAGCATGCTTTTCTACTAGAAAGTGATAAACTGATTCTAAAATTTATGCAGAAATGGAAAGGGCCAAAAATAGCTAAAACAATTGGAAAATCAATCTTCCAAAGATAGAATTCACACTTCCCAGTTTCAAGTTACTATAAAGCTTTAGTAATATAGAAATTGTCATATTGGCAAAAGGGTATGCATATAAATAAACAGCAGAATAGGGAATCCAGAAACAGACCCACTCATGAATAGACTTGGTTTTCAACAAATGCATCAAAGCAAAGCAAAGACAAATGAACACTCCTTACAAAGGCATTGGAACAATTAGAAGTAAATGTGAAAAAAAACCTCAACCCTATTATCGCACTATATATAAAAATAAACTCAAGATCAACCACAGACCTAAATTCAAAAACTAAAACCTTGGGGCTGGGACTGTAGCTCAGCGGTAGAGCGCTTGCCTCGCATGCGTGAGGCCCTGGGTTCGATCCTCAGCACCACATACAAAACAATAAAATAAAGACATTGTGTCCATCAACAACTAAAAAAATATTAAAAAAAAAACAAAAACTAAAACTAAAACCTTAAAACTTATGGAAGAAAATATAGGAGGAATCCTTGTGGCCTTGGGTTAGGTTCCTGTGAGACACAAGGATTGACAACAGGAGTGAACCTCAAAGGGTTCAGCTGAGTGAAGCTTGACACAGAGGAATAAACTGTACCATGCATTTCAATAAAGCTGCAGGGACGACGGCAGGCATCTCGTCCACAGCCACAGAAAGGTCAGTGGAGGAGGGGACCCTGTTGACGGCACCAGCACTCAGAGCATTAGGAATGCTCCCCGTCCACACAGCTGCTGTGGGTTCAGCAGTGGCCAAATGTGTCAAATTCCTCAAAATGAAGGGTGCCTTCAAGTAGGCACCTTTCATTCCACGTACACTTTACCTTAATACAGTTGGTTTGTTGACAATCTGATATCAAGAGTAGGTAAGCTTGGCTTTGGGGGATTTCATCAAGGCAGGCTTGGAGCTCCCGATCCTTCTGTGTGTTGCTTCGTGGCAGAAAGCTGATTCTGAGCTGTGGCTTTTGGTATTTGAGTGAACACAAACCTGTGGCCATTTGGTGGCCAGCTGCCAGAAAGTGACTTCATAGTGATGGGAGCACTGTAGCTTTTCCCCTCTGGAGCTAGGAAGTCATTTCTCTGCAGATTTAAGCCATTTTCACTAACAAAACCCTTAATAAAAGCTGCCATGCTCAATGCACTTCATGGGGAGTCAGGAGCAGCGAGTGGCGGGCCTCCTCTGGTGGCCTCTCCACACCTTGGATCCCTCTGCAGGGTGGGGGTGCTACTGTCACGTGCCCAGTCCTGGTGCTGAGCTAGGTAGGCCCCTCCAGGGTGCTGGCCCTCTGTGATCCTGCAGAGATGGGGTGTCCTTGCCGCCATCTCCCTCTTCAGCTGGGGCTCAACCCTCCGAGCCACACCGCTCTGCTCTGTTTGGAGCCTGGGAGGGCGGCACATGGCCGTCCCCCAAGAGCTCCCCGTGGTTCCCTTTTCTGCAAACCAGCACCTGTGCAGCCAACCCCCGTCACATGCACCCCGGCCACAGAACCCAAGTCCCTCCCCCGCGGCGGCAGCCTCAGGCCTGCTGCAGGGGGGGACCCTGGCTGCCCGCAGGGCTGCTTTCCTAAGCTCCATCCCGCCGCCTCTTTTCTTGTCACTCAGCGAATCACACTTGATCCTGGGCCTTTTCCTTGAGGCCTGTGATGTCTACCCTTTACAACTAAGTCCTGCACACGCCCCACCAAGGACAAGTGGGGAGCACCCGGGGGCATTTGTTATGCCCAGGTCTCCTCCTTGGTGCCTCCCATTCTCATGGAGACCCAGGGCAGGTCTCATGCTCAGAGCTCAGGTCCCAGCTCAGGGTGGTGCCACCGGCTCAGAGGGGCCAGAAACAGCATCTCTCCAGTCACTCCAGCTGCCAGGGCCGGGCAGTACTAGGTCCTTCCCACCTCGCCTCCCTGCACACTCCCCACCAAGTGCCCGTGGACACTCAAGGGGATCTCAGAGAAACGAGCACTAATGGGGCAAAGAATCTGCTTCAACCAAATCCCAGAGGCAACCCCACACCCATCTCCATCTCTACTGAGTACCCGCTGCTTCCGAGAAAACCATGGAAACATGACCGATGGCTGCTGCCTGAAGATCCCACAGCAGAATCCATGACATCCCAGACTTTCCTGGATGGAGAAAGCCCTAGAAACTGCCCTGCTCGTCTGTCTCAGCTTGAAGGAAAGCCGCCTGTGTGCATGCGCACACACATAGAGCTTCAGTTCGATGGCCGCCTATGGCTAGAGGCTCCCCACCCATGGTAGCATCCGTGTCCAGCCTGTTGAACGCAGTTCCACATTTGGTGCAGAAACAACCCCCAGGTGGCCTGCAGCTAGTCCTGGCTTGAGGCTTCAGTCTTGCCTGTGGCCAGTCAGCTTGCAGATCAAAGTGGAGCAGGAGGCAGGAGGAGGGGCCGAGGATGGGGCAGGGGCTCTGCTTCCCCTGTGGGCTCTGGCGTGGCGATGCCCACCCTGGTGAAAAGAATTCAGGCCCCTGACCTGTGCCTTTGCTGGATTACATGGCAGAGGGGCCTTTGCAGAGGCCGTGGAGGTGACTGATGAGTTGACCCTAAAGCACTGAGAGTGTCCTTGAGTATCCAGGTGAATTCAATCACATGAGCCTGACCACAGTGAAGGGACCAGAGAGCATCACAGGGAGCCCAGGCGCAATAGGACGTGACCATCCGGCATTGAAGGAACAAGAAGGAAACGTCGTCTGCCAGCAAACTGGCAAGGAGACCTGATGCCCCAGGTGACCTGCAGCCCCAGCCAACACCTCATGTCAGAGTCGGGCCTTGCTGCACACCCTTCTCAGAAGCTGAGACGAGTGGATGTGTGTCGCTCCAGATGCTGACACTGGGATTGTCACAGACACAAGGGGAAATCAACGCACCCATTCTGGGATCGCTCCACCCGCTGGCCCCACAAGGTGGGAATCCCCGTGCAGTGGCCAGCATGGGCTGGGCAGAGTTGTGGAAAGGCGGCTGCAGAAGGGAATGCAGGCCCGAGCTGATGCCAGCCTGGAGCGAGGCCTGCCTGCAGGACGGAACAGCAGCAGATCTGTGGCCCTGCAGAGGGAGCAGCAGCGCTGAGGGCAGGGCCCAGCCAAGCAGAACAGGCGGAGCTCACTGCAGAGCACGTCCCTCTGGGCTTCCAACACGGCTTCCCACTGGCCCAGCCTGCAGCTCTGGGCAGACCCAGGGCAGCAACAGGCCAAGACTGGCTCCGAGTCCTCCCTAAGGGTCCCCTAAACTGAATTTGCTTGTAGAACTCTTGGCAGTGGTTCTGAGCACAACTTATTGCATGACCACACTGTGTGGCCTTCCTGGATCAGGGACATATCAGAGCACATAAAGTAACTTGTGTGCAGGCATCTGACTGCATGTAGATACAAGTCCACATGGCAAGGCCCTGTGAGGGGCCAGATCGTTAGGTGGCCTGCTCCTGAGCAGGTCACAGAGGACGTCCATGGCTCCTCTTCATAGGGCCTCCTCTTTGTTTTCTAAATTGATAGTGTCTTAGAAAAACTTAAGTGTGTAGCTCAACCCTGGCAGTCCCACCACCTGCCACCCTGTGCCTGGAGCAAACCCCAGGTCCTACTCTGATTTTAAGACCTCCAGGATTTCCCCTCGCCTGTGCCTCTATTTTTACATTGTGCTACTCAGATTGTAGTGACTGGATGTTTGGATTTTCTGCTTGGTGTTGACTCATCTAGAACCTCTTTCCCACCCTAAAAGTTCTTCCTTTCTCCTGCAGATGCTCCTGGAGCTACAAACAGGTCCCAGTGTACAGTCTGGACGTCAGCTACCTTACAGAGAAGATGCGGGTCCTTCCTCTGAGCCTCTGCCCTGCAGAGTCGAACACCACAGAGAAGCACAAAACTTCATTTCCTACAAGCCCTACTGGAAAGCCCAGCCTGCCCAGCTGCGGGAAGCTTACGAGCCCAGTTCGGGAGGAGGGTGGGGGGACAGCAGTGAGCATGCCCCCTGGAGAGAGGCAACCCCATGTCTATCCAAGGCCCCGCCTGAGTGCTCCCGCGGGTCAGGCCACATCCAGGTGTCTTCTGGAAACCATGGCCACACTCCTGTCCTTTCTTAGGGGGGTCACTCTGTGTCCTCCTTCTCCAGGCTGATTTCAGGGAACATTTTACAATTTGACCATTGCTGTGAATGGGCCAGGAACAACTGCCCCCAGGAAAGCACTCTTCCACACATGCTTTCTTCAAATGTGATTTCTAGTTGTCTAAAATGACCTACAATAAAATGAAAACATCCTCCAGAAGTCCTAAAATACTTCATCCGTGTGGCCTTTCAGGACGCTGCAACCCACGCACCTCGTTCCCTGAACCCCGAAGCTGCTGCTCGGTAGAAGTGCCCATGAAATATAAGTGGGGCAGGGAGCCCAGGCCCAGGAGGGGCGGCGGGTGCATGGCCTGAGTCCTGTCTTCGCTATGCCTCCGCCAAGCCAGAGCCAGGCCGGGCTGAGGAAGGTGAAGGCGACGCCCTGGCCCCGCAGGACGCTCTCCTCGGGGCAGCACTCCAGCATCCCCTTCCTGGGACCACCTTCCTGCTGTCCCCAGCTCCTCTCCAACCACAGCCTTCAGGTGACAAGGGGGCTCTGCCCGGGCTCTGAGCATGAGACCTGCCCTGGGTCTCCGTGAGAATAGGAGGCACCAGGGAGGAGACCTGGGCATAACAAATGCCCCCAGGTGCTCTGGCCACTGCTGTCCTCCCGGCTGAGAGCGCACTAGCCCTAACTGACCTCACCACCACCTCTGCCTTCTCCCTGCCTCCTCCTTCCCAGGCAGCTGGCTGCACTTCTAAGGCTCCATCCTCCTGCTCTAAATCCTGTGCCACCTGGCTGGGCTGGCATGCACACTGGGCCCGAGCCTGCCTCTGCCTCTCCCTGCAGGACTGTGCCCTGCCCTGGAAACAGCACCAGGACCACAGCTCTGAACTGGTGGGATTGAGAATGAGACTCAAAGAGTGGGGCCGGCACCCGCCGCAGTTTGAAAGACAGCAGTCCACCCAGAGCGCAGCATTTACATGCGTAGACTGTGTCCTGGAGAAAGTCTACAGCAAACCTCAGTCTCGGATGTCCTGTTAGTTTTAAAAGCTATTCGGTTGTATTTTGGAAACATGCTGGCTTAGGGAACAGGTTCCTGCTCGGATATGAGAGACGCATTACAAATGGTGGTTGGGGGAGGGGACTGGGGAAAAAGACACAGATTTGCTGACATTTTAAATGCAGAACACAGCTGTGAAAAAGGGAGTTTTTGTAGAAAACCTAATTTATACCAATCTTATATTTATAAGGCCTCAAAAATGCACTGAATCCAGAGTAGGTTAGACACAGCCTCCCCCTAGAGGTGGGTAGGCTCTGCCTGTGGTCACCATGGGGTGGGACAGCAGTGACCACACCATCCAGAGTGAAAGGCAGCCACATGCTCTGGCTTCAAGGCATCACCTGAGGGCATGCACCAGTCAGGTGGGTGTGTTCCTCACGCAGAGGCTGGGACAGTCCTCAGACATCATCCATGCTGAAGATGACGGGAGAGGGACCCTGTCCACTTTATATGTCAATCACTTGAAATTGTGTAAGCCTTAAAAGTGGAGCTCAGTGTCCCATCTGTAAAACTAGGGTTCTAGTTTCCCCTCTCTCTTGCTTCAAGACATAAATGAGCGTGGTGCCATGCCAGGGATCCTCCACAACCTTGCACAGTAGCATTACTGACCTCATCGTGCCGACCAGAAAGCGGAGCCACAAGATGTGAGCAAGGCTGCTGTACGTCACCTAGGTAGGAGCCAACATGAGCCAGGGGTGGAGGCCGTGGGGGCCTGGAGGAGGCCAGTTCACCCACCACGGAGGGACTGGGAGGAGGCTGCTGCTGGCGATATCGCCAAACTTGAGCTAAAGCCATTTGGGATGCCTGCATGTCCCCAGAGCTCTTGGGGTACTGGAAGGCGCCATCCAGGCCTGTCTCCTGCATCACTTGAGAAGCAGAGGAGACTCGCTGCATGGTCAACGAGCGGAGATTTTGCTCTGCCTGGTGCTCAACCTGACCTCTGGTCTCTCCTAACCTGCCTGCCCCGTGCTGCTGACAGTAACTACCCCCAAATCACAGATGCCTGTCCTTTCTCATTTGGATATTTTTTTAAAAAATATTTTATTTGTTGTTGATGGACCTTTCTTTCTATTTCTTTCTACATGGTGCTGAGAATCGAACCCAGTGCCTCCCATGTGCTAGGCAAGCACTCTGCCACACCACAAGCCCAGCCTTCATTTGGATATTTTTCTCAAAGTGCTTCCATGTCTGACTCCTTGGGCCACCACAGGTGGTTGTCCTCCCTTCTGGAAAAGACTGAGCAGGTGCCCATTGCCTCTGACAGGGCCGGGCAGTACTAGGTCCTTCCCACCTCACCTCATGGCCAGCTACTCCTGGGAGGATAAGACCCAGGCTTCTAAAACCACACATCAAAATCTCTGCCATCCAAAGGGCTGTACCCAACCTCAGGGAGCATAGAAGAGACCTCATAGCGGCCACCCACTACAGCTCAATTCTGTCTGTTATTAAACGGTGGCAGCAAGGTCTGGAAGGGCACCAACAGCCGAACCCCATCTTCCAGGGTGGGCCAGGTTGCAGAGGCTGGTGAATGGACAGTCCAGCTGTACTGGCCGATGTCCTCTGTCTCCAGGAAACAAGCCTCCTCTGAACACATCCTGAGGCCCTCCTTGGCCCCTCAACTCTTCATTCCCTCCCATGTTTTGGCTGCCTCCCAGGAGGTGTCTGTTCCAGCCTAGACTGGCCCAGGGGAAGCAGAGGGGGGTCTTATGTCCTGTGAGTGGAGCACGGACCACCACTCAGACCTGTGGTGCTGCCCAGAGCCCCCACCCCATGCTCTGGAACAGGCTGTGGCTCGTGGTTCACCTGAAACCCCACTGTTCATTGCCAGGTCCCAGCTGCCACTCCACAGACCCTAGGAAGACCCACCAGGCTGCCCTCCAGAAAGGAGAGGACAGGTGAGCCTAGTTCATGGGAGCTGCCTGACCGGTCGGCTCAGGCTGCTCTAGTGACACACAAGCAGTTTATGAAGATCAGAAATGTGCTTCTTACAGTTCTGGAGGTGGGAGGTCTGACGTCAAGGTGCTGGGGGTCTAGGGCCTGGTGAAGACCTGCTTCCTCACTCTGTCAACCTAGATAACAACAGAGAGACTCTCCAAAGACAACGGACCTAAACAGAAGGATTACAATCCAGAATGTGTGTCCCAAGGAGGACCGAGTCACATCGAGGAGGTTGAGGCAAGGGGAACCTTTTAAAGGCAAGAGAGAAATTCACACACTTTCTTGTGAGACAAGGACACTGGCCACAGGGCTTTTCACGGGCTGCTGAGCACCGTGGAGCTTAGGGCAAGTAAGAGCGAGGCATCCATAACCATTTCTGTGCCTGTTAAAAATAGTGAAAGTTGCAAGTAACAGAAACCTGACAGAACAGAACGCATGGAGGCTTAAACCTGACGAGTGCCCAAGGCTGGTGCCACTGGCTCAGAGGGGCCAGGAACAGCATCTCTCCAGTCGCTCCAGCTGCCAGGGCTCCTGCCACATGTCACACCCAAAGCAGACAGCAGGAGAAGAGGCAGGGAAGGAGGAGTCCCAGGGTCCTCTTGACTCAGGAAAACTAGGGGCCTTCCAGGAGCCCCAGCAGGCTGGACATGTGTCCTGGCCACTGCAGGTGCAGGGTGTCTGGGAACGCGCATGTAGCACAGAGAACAATGCAGCTTCCCGGGGACTTTGACTCCCTGGACTCCTCTGCACTCCTTTCTTCTAAACAGCAGTGCCTGCCCCAGGCAGGACCTGCGAGGAGGAAGGACTCTCCCAAGCTCAGCGGAATTAGCCTCAAATAAAACAATGTGCTATGCACTTTGATTGACAACCGTGGGCGCAGGTACAAATCAGTTGCAGACTAATTGAAAGGAAGACCTTAATGAACAGACATGTTTCTCTCTCACTAGATAATAGGACCTGGCAGTTCCAAGGTTACTGTGTGGACTTGTAAGCACTAGAAGGTAAGGAGGATGGAAAGGAACCAGGGGTTTAAACAGTCCTTAGCGAGCTCTCTGCCACAGAGCTCCGGTGAATCCGTGTGCTGCCTGGAGTTGGGGCTCAGAGAAGGGGAACCTGCATCGACCTTCTCTCCCCGCATCGCTGCCCCAAACCCCTAACCAGGCCAAACCCCGTGCTCCTGAGAACCAGAAGTTCCCCCTAACGGCAAGATCACCCAAACCCCAGGCTCTAGATTGCACTGACAATGTATTGGATTTGAAAACCAGCATCAAGTGCCCTGGAAAGTCATTTCAGATTAACCCTTCTTCAATGGTTAGGAATTGCCAAAGCTGATTGATATGTGATGTCAGAGCTTCGTCAACACAAAACCACACGAGCACTTCAGCAACAAGTTGGTGACAGCATCCTGGGTGACAGCAGAAAGAAGCACGCTTCCTAAAGGCTCTGCGGTGTCATGTGTGATCAAGCCTACCAAGGCTGGTGTCGCTGGGGCCACAGCCACTGAGGCGGCACCTGGAGGCAGACAGGGACAGGACCCCCCAGGGCCATGGAGCCTCAGCTCGCCGACATCGACAGCTGGCCCGTCCAGTGCCTCTGTCCCAGAGAGCACACATGTGGATGGGTGGGAGCCTGGCCACCCCCCCAGAATGGGCTCCTCCTCTCCCTGGAGCCAGCTGGGCCATGGGTGGCTGGTGTCAAGACACATCTTTTAGGAAGTTCTGCTTTGAGGGCCTGGTCCCGCCAAGCCAGCTCTCTGGGACTTAACGAGGAGGGCTGCCAGCTAGGGCAAGCACAGCCCAGGAGCGGGCCCAGTCAGGATGCTGTGTGCACAGCAGGAGGCAGCCACTGCCTGAGTGGCCCGCAGCACCCAGGCCAGGGTGGCTGAGCAGAGCCTAGCCTGCAGAAGGGCCCAGCTGAGGGGTCCTTCAGAAGGGAGGCCCAAAGAGCCACTGGAGTGGGAGGTGAAGGCAGGAAGAAGGGGGGCCCAGTGGCTTCGACTTTAGGGAAAGCCCAGAGCAGAGCCGGTGGACCAAGGAGGGGCCAAAGCCTCCATCCCAGGGTGAGTGCGGGATCAATTAACGTGGTCAGCAGGATGAGAGAGGCCTGTCTGTGTCCAAGACCCAGGATTTCCTGTGCAGAAGGAGCTTGGAGGCTGTGACTGAGAGGGAGATCATCCTGGACCACCAGGTGGGCCCAGTGGAGTCACCAGGGTTCCTATGAGAGGGAGGCAGACAGACAGGGGACTGTGAGTTCAGCAGCAGAGGCTGGAGGGATGCTGGCCCCGGGCAGCTCTGGATTCTCCTCACAGCCTCCAGCAGGAGCAGTCTGCCCGCTGCATGGGCTGTGACCCACGTAAGAGAAGGAAGGGTCGCACCAGTGTGGTTGCTTGCAGCAGCTCCTCGTAGGAAGCCAGCAGGAGGAAGGGGCACCCCTCTGCTTTGCTCTACCCACCAACTCCTTGTCAAGCAAGGCAGGAAGGCTCTCCACAGGACACTAGGCCTGTGTTTCACGTTCTGGTCATCTGTCACTGTGGACGTTTCCAACACACCAGAGACAGAGCTGGAGCTTCCAGGGATGGCCATTGGGCCCTCTGTCCTAATCAGGCTGCGGCCCTGTGAAAAGCTGATCCCTGGGCTGGGAGGGCACAGGGAGGTAATAGGAACAGTGAGCCCCTCGACATGGGGTCAAGGGAGGAAGGGCGCTGCGTCCCACAGGGGGGCCGCCCCACAGAGGAGCCTCTTGCAGAATTGAGTGCTGGGTTGCTGAGCAGGCCCTTGTAGGATCCCAGGGGAGGGAGGAGGATCCCTAATTCCTAGACTGCCCTCCAATCTGCCAACCAGCCAGGTGGCTAAGATCCAGACTTTGCTCAATTTATAGAAGCAAAGAAACCTGGTGTGTCCCCTGTGCAGGAGCCCTGGGAGTTCTTAGCTGTTCCTTGCATGCCGAGTGCACAGGAAACTGACTTGCTAGCAGGGTTTTCTCACTGCTCCGATCTTTACAGCCAACAGGCAGGCCTGCACGCCTGCTTTCGCCAATTTCTGATCCCAAAGGCGGGGTCCTCTTTCAATAAGACCTGGTGCTGGTTAAGCAGAGAAGTCTGTTCTTCATCTAAACAACTCAGTGAGACCCTGTCTCTAATAAAACACAAAAATAGGGCTGGGGATGTGGCTCAGTGGTCAAGTGCCCTTGAGTTCACGCCCCGGTACCAAAAAAAAAAGAGGAAGCGGAGCCACAAGTCCACTCCCCACCCACTGGGGGTCAGGAAGTTATAGATGGAGGTTGAAAATGAGGGGGAGGGATAGGCCAGTGATGGGAGGAGCCCGGGGGAGGAAGAGTCCTGCCTTCTTGCCTGGACGTCAGAGGGTCTCACTCCCGCAGCCCTCTTAGAACCACAGTTCTGCCAGCCACCTCCAGAGGAGCCCCAGGCCCTGGGCTTCCTGTCCTGAAGGACAAGCAGGATTCGGGCTAGACAACCCTTCCGCTAGGCCACCCAGGCAGTGCCAGCCCAGGGCAGGTACCTGCAGGCTCTGGGAGCACAGGGTTCCCTAGGGTCTGGATTGCTGCCTGGGGCACCAGGTGTGTCTCAGCCAGGAGAGGTGTTGGGCTGTGCCGTTGACAGGGGGCAAACACGTTTGCGTCTCTCCACAACGTCAGAATCTACTGAGCAGCAACAAGCGCACAGGCTATACCACTTACTGGTGGCAGTTCTCCCAACACTCACGGGCTACCTGGCCGTCATAAGCCAGGCAACCCCAGGCCCTTTTATTCCCATCTTAACTCCTAATATCTGTTAACAGTATACAGCACTGTGTGGAGGCACACACGCTTCACACTATGACATATAAATAGGTCACAGAAAGACCAAGAAAGGGCTGCGATGGCACAGGGCGACAGGATGCTGAGCCAAGAGCACAGGCAGAGACACGAGTGCAGAGTCCAAGAGCCACACGGGTAGAAAGAGTTCCCTGAGCTGTCAAAGCAGAGGGTCCAGACTCAATGACGTTTCCATTTCAGAGTGTCAGCTTGTAGTGTCAGCTCGAGGAGCCAGCTTGGATGAGGCTACATGTGGTCATCATGGGCCGGGGAAACCATGCTCTGCTGAAGACCAAGGAGAGAGGTTTGGAGATTCACTGCTCTGGCAATTTTCCTGGGCAAGGCTTGTGATGAGTGGCCAGGTGAGGGGGCAAATGCCACCACGTTCAGTCTGTTTCAGGGGCTTCCTCCTTTTATGCATCTTAGGTGAGGATTTTGTCTGGTGAGGTTGATACACCCCCGTGACTGGTGTTCCTGATATGATTAGTGATGTCCATGTGTCCAGATGCTCCTTAATTTAGTTTGATACCTTGGCATGTAGAAGTAATTTATCAATTTGTCAATAATGGTGGTGCTGGGCAGATGGTGGTTGTTCATTTGTACAAACAAAGGATGAAGTTGTCCTACCTTGTCACTGTACTCAAAATGGAGTCACTCATGGCAAACTACTGCTTTTCAAAATGGAGTAACTCAAGTTTAGGCGCAGCCTGAGAACTGCTGTTCTACACACCATGGAGTCACTCAGGGCAGGCGCAGCCTGAGAGCTGCTGTTCTGTACACCATGGAGTCACCCAGGGCAGGC